>JADGIL010035517.1:353-10998 GCA_020352625.1 Cactoblastis cactorum
AAAATCGTTTTGGTATTGGAAACGGCTAAATACTACTATGCAATTTGAAAAATGCAATTATTTTGAAATTACAGACAGACACTCCAATTTTATTTATTTGTGTGATGAGCAAGAAAATTGAGTTGTGAGGAGCAAATAAAAAGGTTTGAACGAAGTAAACTCACGTCCAAAATTTATTACTAAATTAAAATGATTTATTTATTCAGATTTTTATTTAGCAATAATAATAAGTACAGACAGATACAGATTCAATGTAGCGATCAAATCAACAATTGTTTTTTTTTTTCGAAAGGCCAGTTTACTTTAGTGTTACATTTATATAGCAAATGTATGACATAATTAAACAAGCGAAATAATATTAAATTAAGT
The DNA here is from genome assembly GCA_020352625.1 of Cactoblastis cactorum. Classification (NCBI taxonomy): domain Eukaryota; kingdom Metazoa; phylum Arthropoda; class Insecta; order Lepidoptera; family Pyralidae; genus Cactoblastis; species Cactoblastis cactorum. The sequence goes on from JADGIL010035517.1 coordinate 723, forward strand.
AACATTTTTTTCAGTAAAGATTTGTAGTGAATGAAGTAAACATTTACTTGATAACCAATAGTTAAGTAAATATTTGTATTTCATTTATAACATTAATAACGTAAAATGGAATGCATTGTACAAACCGATAACATCCGATAAGAATAAACCATATTGGCACTAGGCCAGTGGTCGACATAGTGTTTTCTATCAATTCGCCATTTTTATTGCTTCATTTATGCTCTGGCAGCATGTCATGTATCGGAATGTCGGGCGAAAGTTGAAATACGGCGTCGTAAAATCAGCTTGATTGCTTGTGCTTATCCTGGTTTGGTGATGAACATAATATCTGTGATAATATGTGTTATGGAAGTTTTACTCTAACGACTTGTTGAAGAAATTGAGGAGTTACTTATGTATTTGCATTTTATCTTACTATCAAAGAATCTCATTCTAAACAGATGATGACTATCTTTAGTAGGTCAAACAGATTAGTGTTCGCCATTAGCAATCAATCACAACTGGCTTCGCCTGAATAACAAGAAAAAGTTTAATTGAACCCAAAAACTGTCATGGCAAATTTGCGAGATACAATGACACCGAGTGGTTTGCTCCGGTATAATCCGACGGAAATTGAAAGTAAGTGAAAAGTTTAGCAAAATGGCGCGAAATCCACTGGCCGGATCGGTCGGTTAATCTCTTTATCGGGGCCGTACGTTGCGGGGCTTTGATCCTTTACGGATGCGTATTTAGTTAAATACTCCAAATCCATAATTAATACCTTTCTTAAAGAGTATTAACAGATAATGGTAATAATAGAACGCTGACTTGTTTTTTATTTTTATTTTGAGTGCGTTTAGCTTCAGTCCTGTCTGATGATAAGCAATGATGAAATCTAAGGTGCAGCACGTAAATTCGAGTAATGCCTATTCACTCTTGCCTTGAAAATTCCCATATTGAATAAATTCGGGAACAACGATACAGGAAGCGAATTCCATTCCTTAGCGGTTTGCAAAATAAACGAAGATGCGAAACAGGCAGTACGGGTATTGTAAATACTTATTAATTCCCAATTAGCATTCCTTCTAGTCTCACTTCTCTTAGCCCTATCTATCCCATAAAGGTACGAATATCTTTACGTATACATTGTAAGGCAAAAGTGCTTGTTTTGTGTACACAGTATGAAAATTAATTTGTATAGCCACTTTAAACCAAAGTTTGAGAAATTACCGAAATATTATCAGTCATGTATTTATATTAAATAATATAGGTTTTTGCTAGATAACATACTAAATGATAACATATTATCTTTATTATTACTTAAACTTTCTCACCACCATCACCAGTTAAATTTTCCTGTGATTAAGTAATAATAAATGTATATTTAGATATTTTACTTTACTGTAAAAAGTAAAAAATAAAAAGAGAAAAAAAAACACGATCTATTTTTAAGCTAGTCAGTAGTTTTGAATGTAGGAAGACAATGAACAATGAAAAATCTTCAAGAGCTAAGTTAATTACAAAAATCTCGTGCTACTAAACTTCTCAGCAGTTCCTTTGTGATAAAATACCTAAAATAATAAGCAAAGTTTGGCAACAACCGGTAAATAAGCTATTAAAGTAAATAACTCGGGCATCTCATTCTTCAGAATGAATAAATCCGAAAGACTCAAACCAAGTTAAAACTGTTTAATGAATCAAAAAGTTTGTAGCCGCTAACTTTCAAGTTAATGAGAATTTTCTGAACAAATTATTATTTGTAAATCGGGTAAGTGAGTGGTTGTTAGAGCCTGAATACTTTCTGCAGGTTTTATTATATTACGTACTTAGTTGTGACGTCAGGCAGAAAATTGAGACTAACCGCTGGAGCGGCGTTTACTTACCATGAGGTGACAGGTCTTCTAGTTTGCCATCCAATTTTTTAAAAAAAAGTTATCTGGTTCATTAATTTATGATTTATGAGGGGGTTAATTAACAAAACTTAACTGCATAGTAAATACAAGAGTTACTAAATTAATAGATATAAATAATAGACGTAAATTATTATTATTTTTTTTATTTCAGAGGCAGGCAACCGAGCAGGCGGGTCACGAGATGTTAAGTGATCACCGCCGCCCATAGACAACTGCAACACCCGCGGGGTTACAGAAGCATTACCGGCCTATAAAAACCTTTTTGAGGTTTTTATAGGTTGGGGCTCCGGCTCTCCCACTCCCACGGTGCATGGCGGCTGATAGCCGCCATTCAGGCGTCGTCGGTCTTCTGTGGAGTGTGGTACTTCCTTGGACGAGCCGGCCCATTCATACTGCAGTACAAAGTAATGGCTCCATACCACAAACAAATTTTTATTAAAGTATGTTACAAATTGTAATATGCCGGTAAAAACCGGCGTATAAACGGAACATTATAACAATACACATACATATAACATACTGTAAAGTATAATATAGTTTGTTAGTAATATCTTTTTATAAGCAAAAAATAAAAAAGCAAGTTAAAAATTTAAAGATAAATATAAAATAGCAGACCTATCTAAAGGGATTTCTAACAGTCAACTAGCAGTAAAATAGTAGTTAACTTAAAAATAATAAAACACGAAATTTTAAAAGCACGCGTAATAAGGCGGTGTAAACCGGATTTAACCGGAACATTCCAGAATGAAGTCTTCAGAGGAAATCGCTTACTTCTTGGAAACTTGTCTGTGACTCCGCTAACGAACGGCTTTGAGTCGACACCGGCCGCAAATTTCACGAGGTTAATCTTTTCACTATTCCTAATGAACGTGCGATTTAGCTCTTGTTACTCTTAAAAGGAGCGATATATAATTAATTTAATTGCTCGTTCTCATGAAACTAAAAGTAGTCGGTAATTTCACCTCTATGTAGTATGCACTAGTCGTTATAGTCAATGATTGGAATACATTGCAAGAACATGTGTTACTTGAAATCTTTAAGGCAAGAATGAACTGGCTGTTCCTGGCTACCCAAACTCCATCTTCGACCGCATCGTTATTTAGCAGCAGGTGAGATGAGATAAAAAAAAATTTGACTAAGCTATTTATTTTTATATGCCACCATTTTCTATTCATATCAGACTTCAAATTCATAAATGTATCAAATAAACTGTTGCAAAGGACAGTTAAACAGTTACAATGAAGAAGTTGCATTAGTTTAAATTATTGAAACATATTTTTAATTTACGTTTAAAGTTATGATAGACATTAAACATAAAAGTCAGTTTAGTTTTTAGAAACATAGCTACGTATGATATATAAATGATCTAAGATATAGAATGAAAAGAAAATTTATATTCATACCACCTGATATCTTCGTTAGACGTGAAAAATAGCTTAATAAAACCAGAAATAAAAGAAAAGCACGTTCACATTCGCCTATAAATTTTAATAAATATTCCATTGGCGGGAAATATTGTCCCAACACAGAGCGGCCGAACTTTTGTTAACAATGTTTATGTTTTTGAATATAGCGGTTTCATTTTGCTTCGTACGGCTTTGTTTACGAGTTCATAAATATTATCTAAACAATTGTTTTTACTTTATTGAATAGACAGTTTGATTGAATCGGGCGCAATGGTGGTTGCTGGCGACTTTGTTGATATACCGTGACGTTTAATTTTCACCTCCGTAGAGATAACAATGTACGTACATATACATGGTTTGTGTCTATAAATTTCACTCCTTTGAAAATCGAGACTGATCTCCAATATTGGTCATAAACTTCGTTTTTATTTGAAAATATTTCAGACAATTTTTTTAAATCACAAAATAAATAATTTTATTTTATATTCATACGCAGTTCATAAAGTACGAAAACCATTTAAATGTCTCATAATTGATTTACTTTCTCATAAGATCGTACAAAATCGCATTTAGGATTTAGAATACAATTACAATTAATGCAACAAAAATTACAATACTCACAAAATATGACGACTCGGGCTACGTCGTAGCAATTGGAGCTACGCCGTAGAAAGATAGCTTGTTGTTCGCAACAGAACTGTAGCGTGCAGCTACGTCGTAGCACTAGTAGCTTTGAATAACTAAACAGCATCTTCCCTACGTTACCAGTATCTTTTGATTTTAAAGTAATTTTAAGTTTGTATTTGATTTTTATCGAAACAAATGTTTCAAACCAAAGCAAATTGTTTCCTTTCGAAAAGAGAAATGTTTGTTCGCAACTTAACAAACGACCAGCGTTGGCGACATATATTTTCGTTGGGAGTGCCTCCTCTGAGAATGTCTTCCGAGGTTTCAGCTCAGCCAGGTCTATTTATAGCCTAGATAAAGTTACTTTAGCTGGAACAAAATAATGAATGGACAACATTCAAGGGCTTAGAGTAAGGGGCAAGCGTGAGACCAAGTGACACAGTAACTATATAATATATACAGTAAAAGTATATAACACTAGCTATTTCTGTAACTACGCTCGCGTCCTATAATTCCCGATCGCGTAGGTATTTTGCATAATCCTTTCTTAGCAAGCACCTATGTATGTACGTTCTAAAAGGAACCCACATGCAACCAAATTTAAAACCCCTAACACTTGCAATTTCGCTTTTGCATAAATAGTATATATTGATTAGAAGATTACCAAAAGTAAAAACAAAAATTTCCGAACTACGTTTTTTGCTTCCCAATTTAACTTTTTGTAAAACTCTTTGCAGTGAGTGATTTAAATAATGACCCGGGCTTCCGATAGGATCCACGGGAGGCTATGCTAATCTACCCCCGAATATTATTATCTGTTCAAATTCTGGCAAATACTAAATTAAGTCTCTCCCTTTCTCGCTTTGTGAGTGCTTATTTATGATATCACCCTCGTACATTGTAGTGCTAAATTTATGCGAAATTGCGGTGATATAACGGAGCTCAGATTTCCATTCCATCCAGCTTTGTATATGTCGTTAAATTCGGTAACAGATATGTGAGAGATTTAAATTTGAGTTTAAAATGGCTTCGTGTAAATTTTCAAATTATGTAGTCTTTGATTTTTTGATTGTTCAATGTAATTCGACGTTCTACGCCGTTCTATGCTACTGTGCAAATGAAAGGATAAGTAGCCTATGATACTATAAACCAATAAGTCTCGTTCATTAAAATTAGTGCAGTACAGTTTATTATTTACACACGAAACTGCAAATCTTCCTCTTCATAGTAATATTATAGATCTGAAAAGTCCTTGTTTGTCCGTCGTTCACGTCAAAACGAAACAAGAATTAGTGAGATGTTTTATGCTACTTTTTATCTCCTTCTATCCCCCCTCCACTCCGAATTTTACACGAGCGAAGCTGCGGGCAAAAGCTAGATGAATAATAATAAACTGATGGTGTTATTTAGCGACTAAAATTTATCGTTATTTATAACAAACAAAATTTAAGTAACAGAGCCATATATTGCTAAAATTTTGGCATAAAAGTAATCCCATGCATTGGTCTGCCCTGTAAATCTAATTCTCGTTACCGGACCCGCCACGCTGTCTACATAAATCGTGAGGAACAAAACGTCGATATGAGATGTTTTTCCTTTAGGCTTTCGACAATTCGTTTTTATTATGTATTGTATAGGATACCAAATTTTCACGCTATTACAATTATTTACGACACTATATTTTTGAGTTCCCAAAATATTTTGTTTGATAGTATATCAATTTTTACCAAGTTGAAATGCCTTTGTATATTTATAACTACAGCGGCCACCGCAAAACGATTACAAAAACAGTTTAACTGAATTAAACCAAGAGCAAAAAGCACAAAAAATATTAAAAAATAACTTTTTCAATCAACAAAACGCTTCACTCGACTCGAAAGCCAATATTGCGAGTATGATATTGAAACTGCAATGCTATCGATCACAAGCTGACGCGTCAGCACACGTCACATATGTCACGCTGTCATGCCATCTGTCACGCTTAGTGCTCATCACAGCTGCTTGTCACGCTGTAGCCTGTGCTGATATGTCATCTGTATGTTTCGACTATTCTGGTGGTTAGAGCATCGGTCTGTTCTGCTTGCGTTTGGAACAATGTGTCTAGCTGATGATTTATTGTTGGCGTATCCATAGTTATTACACACACACTAATAAATTTGTTTATAATATCAAGGATTTTACATTTTTTAAAACTAGTTTTTGACCACGGCTTTGCTCGCGTCATATTCAGGTGGGATAGAAAGAGTCAAAAAGTCCTATGTCACATAAAAAATCACACTGATCGGATGCTTCGTTTTGACATGAAACTATTTATAATATTAGTATGGATATATTAGCAGTATTAGATTAGAACACTATTTTGCAATAAAACATTCACAATGGTTATTTCATACAACTTTCCGCCATTTTAGTATATAGCAACCAAACTTGTAAGTAAAGAAAACTAGACTCATAAAGAAAGTTATTGATTGAATAACTACACACTTTATACATTAAAATACTAACAGTAATGTACTAAGTGTATTATTTCATATAAAAGCAAGTCTTTAAAAATAAAAAAAAATCAGAATTACGTCTTTATCCCATACAGCATAAACGGAACCAAGAGTCACGAAACTCGAAGACCACGCATAGCAAAATTGTGGGTTTATTGGAGGAATGTTTAAAATTTTATACCTGAAAATAAAGACACAGCGACAAATCTACTAATTCACATACGTAAACTAAGAATAGTTTACGCGAACTATAAAACGATCAAACTGCTTCAGCGACTTGTGCTAATTAAGTTTGATATATGACGGCAGGCCGACAACAGGCTCGTATCTGTTCTCACGAGTATCTGGGTTAATTACCGGCAGAACAAAATGGAGCTTATTGCCCGAGTGGGGTGTAAAAACGTGTTGATGTCACGGTTCGCAGTGTCACTGTCGATAAAACGTCCCTCTACTAATATGTAATTTTAGGTCTTTCTTTACTTTTAGTTTGTTAAATTATTTAAGTCTATATTCAAGTAAAAAATAAAATTGCCAAAGCTTTCCTTATAAAGTTTAACTTTTTGTTACTTCATATTTCAAAATATAATGCGTTAATACTGGTCAAAAAAAATTCTGTTAATTTAATTAATCTTAAAGAGAGTCGTAAAGTATTCCATGTTTCTACAATTGTAACTAGTAATGACAATAAAACATTATTAAAAATTGTTAGAGAACTTATTTCTTATAATAATACATACCCTAAGTGAACAGATCATCCTCATTTCGTGAAAGGAAAGCTGCGTGAACACAAATGTTCATATATTTGAATTTACGAGCAACCACGAAACATCCTGCCTCAGAAATTCTTGGAATATATTTCAACATTAAAGGATATAATAGTATACAGCGTACGCTTGCCAAACATGTTATGGTTTGGTTGTGTAATGGATTAGGGTTTGGTTTTGATGCCAATGCTAACCATTTGTAATAAGATTATAAGGAATAATTTTAATGCCTTTTAATGCATATCAACATTAATATAAACGTTAGACAGTGCAAAGATTTTATGGTAACGATCTGTTTTTTTTTTATTTTTATAAAAGAGAGAGGAAAGCGAGCAAGCGGCTCACGTGATGTTTAGTGATCACCGCTGCCCATATAAATACAAATATCATAAAGAGAAAACATTAGTATTATTGTTTGTTACAAATAAACTCAAATACAAGTGGACCGATTATGATGAAATTTGACACAGATAAAGACTAAACTAACGACCATAGAGGAGTGAAGCCGTGGCTCGGGCAGCTTGTCTTATTTTTATATAGAAGACATCAATATACTTATGTAACGAAAATATTATTATATATATTGTTACAACTTTGTCACGACATCTTTATTCTTTACAGTGTAGACAGAGCCAAGAGTCGCGAGACTTAAAAGCCACGCTTAGTAAATGGTGAACTTGTTGGTGGAATGGAGATTCAGAAATAGTGATAGGGTTGCTAGTCCATCGTCTATGAGAATTCCCGTTTCGACCATTTCCTCTGATTAACTTTTGCAATCTGCGCGGAAAGAGTAGCAACTTACGTTTTTACAGGCACATTACGTTTTTCCTTCACTTTTACACCAACATGAAAAAAGAATTATAATCATGGATAATAATACAATTCGAATATACATTCCACGTTTTATTTTACGTATTTTTAACTGAATATCTACATTATCTTTTACCGTATTAATTAACGGGCGAGCGGGAAGCACAAATTGAGATTGTTTTTAATTGGTCGATGGGCTTAATCCTGCTTTTATTTCTGACCTGAAAACCTACAATTCAGCTAAACATTTCCTTTGAATCTCAAGACTGTCTACCCAGTAATGCATAAAGGCGTTATACTAACTTTACCTGTATTATTTTAAATAAAAAAAAGACTAAATATAATAATATTTAGTACCAAATACTATCCAACAAATAATTTTTCTATACACCGACTTAAAAAAAAGGAGGTTCTCAGTTTGACCGGTATGTAATATGTATGTCATGTCCGATTTTGATATGGTTTCCAGTATAGTGTTTGTTATACTTAGGAGAAGGTTTTGGTATTTTAACAGACTTCAAAAAATTAAGTTTATTGAAGCGGTTCTTTTTTTAAGAAATTATATTGAGATATACAAATAAGTCAAGAGTTTCAATGCAGAGCTAAATACAGTCTTCCGTTCCCGCGTTTCTGTATAATAACTATCCCATTTACAGACTCCAAGAACCAGATAATCCCCCCTTGTTAAGGAGTTACCGAGCAGTGGGAGATTGAATTCTTCACAGATTATAGATTCAAGGAGATATATTTTTAAAATAATATGACAGATATTCACAAAAAGCCATTTAAAAAGTATTTTGGATATTTGAAGGACTTTATGCTAAATATAAAAGTTGGGTTTGAATATGTTTTTAAACCCTCAAAAACATATTCAATTTATATTTATGTACATATATTTATATATTATTATTGTATTTTTTTGTATGGACATGTAACTTTATTCTCATACACATACATTTTCACATTATGAAAGCTAATTGTGTGACTATTTTATTGTAAAATTTATGAGACAAAGTAACAATACCCACATTTTCATATGCAGAGATTTAAATACTTATGTATTATATTAAAATGTGGGTATGTAGCTGAGCAATCCATACCAAATGAAATTAGTCTTAAACAATTCTCACAACAGTCACTGCATAATATTTGCAATTTTGTATAATTAATTAAAATAGTCTATGCTAATTAATTACTTGCTGGTCTGGAAACAAAAGAAAAGCAAAGAATATGCCAGCGGCTACTCTTCCTGCGCAGTTTGTAAAAGGCAATCAAGGGAAGGACTTTACAATACGGGGAATTATTTTCATGGGCCATGGACTATCAACCTGTCATTATATCTATATCTCCATTTCAAAAATAAGCCAATCATTCTAGTAAGCAATGCTTTCGAGCGTGACTCTTGGCTCTGTCTGCCTCGTAAAGGATAACATTGTGATACTGTGTGGAAAAAAATAATAATCTCATATTTTCCATGACCCTTCAGTGACGTTTTAGCTCTTTTAATATCCCTCAGAGGTTACGAGACATCCGACATCCGACTAATTCTGTGAGCTGTAAATAAAATAGTTATTTGCTGTGTTTAAATCTCCTGGTTTTACGACAGCTAATTACAGTCGGACAATTAAACCGGCACGTGTTTGTTTCGAGGGTGGGCGGGGCAACAATAAGAACATATGAACATCACGGTTAGTAAATTAAACGTGAACCTTAATGGCTTTGAAGGAATTTTGCAATACTGCATTGTCTTCACCTTTCTTACATATAAGAGCATTTCGTTTATGACAAGAATCCCCTAATTTAAGCCCTGCCCTTAATTAACTTTTACAATATGGGTGGTAAGAGAAGTAGCTGACTCTGAAATCATTTTTTTGCTAAATACATATTATCTGGTGGTAAATTAATTTCGCATCTTGACCAGTATGGAAGTATACTGTTATACACATCGCCATTAGCCACTGCAAACATAACTTAAAATCAAAAATTAAACTTATGAATATTGTCACCCTCAATAATGGCAACATTTGGAACTAATTCTGATTACCCACCACTAGTGAATATAGCACAATAAAACAGCGGCAAGAGTAAGTCAAAGTTTTCAGTTGCATTTTAATATTCCGGCCAAGCGGTCATTTTTTCAACCATCGACCAAGCGATTCATTAATTCAGTTGCTTCTTATCATCAAGTCTGGCGACGAAAATATATCGAAACATAATTTTATCCAATGTTTTTAAAGAAATAAAATGATGGTAGACTTAAATCCCTTAAAGGCAACGCTCCT
>JADGIL010035559.1:0-10459 GCA_020352625.1 Cactoblastis cactorum
TTTACAATGTTAATAGTATAGATACGTGTTACAAATTTACAGGGTGGCCATCCTAAAAATAAAATAAAAAATTTTTTGGACCACCCTAACCCACATACTATCTTAATACAGAGCCAAAAAATATCTATAAAAGGCTCAGCGATCATCAGTCAACCTTTCCTGGTTAAATCTTCAAAAATAACATCACATTCTAATTGGTACCACCGAGGCGGGAGCTTACATAAAACGAGTGATACATATATCAAGTAGACCACACGAATGTACTTGATGTCAATTGAAACTAAGCTATACTTCCATTTAACGCCAATAGTTTAGCCTTTTTTCTGGAAATAAAAGTGTTGAATGTGCCAGCTATTTTTCGTTACATGCAAATTGTAAAAGTCGATCAAGAGAAAGGGTTAAAAATTGGCGATGTTTCACATAAACGATAGGATAGCAACCTGTCACTATATCTGAATCTCCTTCCATCAATAATTCCCTTCAAATAAGAGTGGCTTTCGAATCTCATGACTAATGGTACTGTCTACCCGATAAGATGGAAAGACGTTATATTGTATCTGAATATTTTGTTTTTCTAGGTGGCAGACGTAACACCATTTTGGGTGCTTATGATCTAAAATTAATAAAATTCCAACTTATAAAACCACTCAATAAAAGTGGAACAAGCGGGCGGCTTATATCGCCATAGGTGTGCCATATTATCAGAAATAAATTTATTCTTATTCTATATCGCTAATTTGACGTCACAATAGGTAGAAAAATAATGACACGCTCTGTACAGACGATGCAAAGCGTGGTCTGCGTAATGTAAGTCTGTGTATAAAGCCTTTATTTTTGCACGTACTCAATTTTTCGCTCCACTGGGTGCTTCGAATAGATATTAATTTACATGAATAAATAAAATTTGCATTAAAAGCGTCCAAAAAACTCGCCAGGATGAAAAAAGTAAGTGCATTGCGCAAAAGGTATGACGATCTTCTTGCTCTCTTTAAAATTAAATTTTCAAATAGAGATGTTTTGCTATCGTATCTTATTCTGACTTCCGTAAAATAGCTGAACTATTAATTTCTGGATGTAAGCATGTGAACTGTTTGGTTCCACTGCGATGCTATTACTTTATTTGGATTAACTTAAACACACATTATACCGTTTATACAAAACTAGCTTTTGCCCGCAGCTTCGCTAGCGTGGAATTTGTTCGGCCACATTAAGTTTCATGACAGATCATTGGATAAAAAGCAGTCTATCTTTTGTAGATCGCTGTGCCTTTCATCCAGATCCGTTCGGTAGTTTTTGTGTGATGCGCGTACAAACATACAGATGGACAGACAAAAACAATAGTTTTGGCTTCTATAGGTCCTATATAGAGCTCCTATATATGTTTTTCTTAACCCTTAAAGACTGGCAACGCTCCTGTAACCCTCCGGGTGTTGCAGGTGTCTATGGGTGGCGGTGATTACTTAACATCACGTGACCCGCCTGCTCGTTTGCTCTGTCATAAAAAAAAACTAAGTAAAATAAATACCACATATTTATAAAGAGGAAAAATTCCAAGAAAAAATACTTCCATTTTATTAAGTAAGTAAAATTACAGCAACTTCATCGTGCCTTTTATATTTCTAAAACTTCTTCATAACATCTGGAATGTTGAGTGCATTTCTCTTTACGCCCTCCCCTAAGCTATGGTAATGCATTCCCATCGCTTCACCGAATTTAAACTTTGTAGACATCGAAATAAGTTCTAAATTAGCATAAATGTGTCGTTGTTTGTTTTTCCCGAGTTTTGCGATACTCAACATGGCTTCTGTTTTATTATAATTAAAATAATTTATGAAGTTTGAGCTTTTAAGATCTTTTTTCGTTAAGAAAATTGTTTGAGAAAACAGGGAATAATAGATTACATTTTTACCAACTTTTTTCTTTTTTTAATAAAAGACTAGCTAATGTCCGCGACTTCGTCCTACCAATGGATACTACAATATCTTGTCAGCACTTTGCTCGGTTTCAATATTATATCCCTCGGGAACCGTACATTTTTCCGGGTAAAAAGTAGCCTATCTTTTAATCTAGGTCATAGTCTATCGCTGTGCCACATCCAGATCCGTTCTCTAGTTTTTGTGTGATGCGCGTACAAGCATACAGGGAGACAGACGGACAAAAATTCTAAAAGCAGTTTTGGCTTAGATAGAATAGATCTGTTCGATAGTTTTTGTGTGATGCACGTACAAACATACAGACAGACTGACAAAAACAATCATTTTGACTTCTATAGGTCCTATATAGAGCCCCTATATACATATTATATGTTTTTATTTAAATGCCTCCCATGTACAGATATAGCTCAGTTTTAATTTTATTATTAGTATAAATATTAAATTTATTTAATGGCGACCTCAATGAAAACGGCTTAATCGTGTCATTTTATAGGCAATTAGTAATATTTAGAAACCTCTTACCAATAAATGGAATGACATGTTCTAAGAAACATAAAAACACATTTGACACTCATGCACGGGTGAGTGTGATAAAGAAATTAGTGGTCTAATTGAAAAGAGATATGGTTCATGAAAACTTTAATTTAAAAAAAGAAATTGCCATCTTGGAGATTACAAATCCAGATTTTTTTCATATATTTCAACAGTAAAAAGTAGAAAAATACAATTAAGTATTAACTTTATACGATTGAACATTATTTGTAGTATTCTTTGCAAGATGTCAGAATACAAATCATTTAAAGTATATATTGGATATGGGAAAAGACTTAAAAAATAAAAATGAGTTCTTAAATTTAATTTTTTTTTATGTCCGGACGGAGCATGGTGGCTGTTAGCCGCCATTCAGTCGTCGTTTAAATCATTACTATAATGAAGTTATATTATACTATGATGCAACGTTAACAAAAACGGGCAGAGTAGTTTTTAATTTTTACATTTAGTACTGTTGATTATGGTTCAATTGTTGAATTACATTTATTATGTATTAATTTTATTAGTAATTTAGTATATCTTGTAAGATATACATATAAGTATATTAAATCTAGATGCATTTAAATTACTATGTTAAGCCGCAACCCTAAAGTTGTGATAGATTTTTTTAAAGTGTACAACATTGATATACTGATTGTTGAGTAGTGTAAGCTTTCTTCCCTTGCTTATATTTAATTATTTTATTCAATCTACATATAAATATGTATACATCGTATCCGCTATCGCTCCTGCCTTGATACCAAAAATGTAATCTGGCAGAAGCGGAGGGTTCCAATTTGTCATAAAATTTATCACCGAACCTCGGCCACCGGTACAAAGAGATTGGAAAATTGTTTTCAACTATTCCTCTATTAGATGGCCGGCTGTGAACCGCTGATAGGCAATTCGGACGTTCTCCAGCAGAAACAATATTTCTTGGGTAATGACGTGGAAGTGACCTTTTCTTCATATTTTTTTAGACGTTGGTATAAACAGTACACTGCAACTGCTCAGTTGATGCCGATTGGCTCGTGTAACGGCTTTCTGGGTATTTGTATTTGCCATCAAATATTATTTATTTGTTCTATATGTACTTCCATGCTGGTTTGGGTGCGAAAGAAAAACGTAGAATTAACCAGCTGCTAATTAACTCTTCCCACGCAGATTGCGAAAGTCAAGGGAAGGCGCTTGAAACAGGTATTCTTATAGGCGATGAGCTAGTAACCCTGTCACTATTTCTGAATCTCTATTCCTCCAATAAGCCCATCATTTTGCTAAGCGTTGCTTTCGAGACTCGCAACAAAGACGTGATACTGTTTCTGTATTATATATTCGCCATAAAATTTCGTATATACTACTTATTTGATCAATGTTTTGTTATGTGGTATGGAGCCACTACTTGTGGTGTGGAGCCTGCTGCTTGCTTTGTTAGCCTACAGAATGAATTGTCTATGGGCGGCGGTGATTACTTAACATCTTGTGACCTGCTCGTTTGCCTCCCTCTGACATAAAAGAAAAAAAATGTTGTAGCGAGTAAAAAAGTAATCTAATATTTTTGAATTAAGTATATAGTCATGATAGTCTTTTTTTTTAAGAAAACATCTAATCATGTGATAATCTAACTATTTGGCTAGAAGACAGGAAGTTCATAAAGTGTTAGAAGTTTATTTTTACTGCGCGGAAGATACATAGATAATTTGTTTAGCTCATAAATATACATAACACAAATATTATTTTTATTTTCGTGGGATTCACACACATTTGGAGCCCATTGACGTAGTTAATGTTAATTGTTATTAAGTAATCCATTATATTATGTAAATTGTTACAAATCCATTACTCAATATATAAACCTGCTCGAAAAACAAAATCTTTATTTAAAAACTACACCTTTTAAGACACTTTTTCACGTCAGTATTTAAAAAAACACATTTATTACAGACTACTACAGGCTATAGACTCTCAAAATTTCGGAACGACTACTGCTGAGAAAAACAAAAGAAATTCAAGCAGTTTTGGTCCCTATCACCCCAGAAGGGCTTTGATTGATTATTTTATATTATTGTTTCTATAATATTTCTGTAAAGTAAGGTATACAAGTATGCTACTACCAAAACTTAACTCCAAATAACATCTATGGCTTACCGATCGTTACCTGTCGGGAGAATCCAACTGCAAATCGTTCGGTGTTTTACTATGGTCATAAAAGAGCTATAGGATCGAAATGGACCCATTCCGGGTAAGCCCTTGGATATCAGATACGCACAAGGCAAGCCATATAAGGGACTTGCAATACTGAGGTAGTCGCAGCAAAAATGCAGTAAAGATTTCCCGGAACGAATGTAAGACTTAGCCGTTTTTTCATTTATTTTTTGTCTGTAATACATCGGGTTCGACATGATATAAAATTTTATGCTTGATCAATAGAAAGTACCAAGTAATTGAGCTGAAATACTATTAAATATAGGTATTTTACAGAATTGTTATTGCTAGATATTATTATCCTTTAAGGAATTAACTTCAATTATCGTTTGATGCTATCGATGATATTATATATTTTTATAGATTTATATAAAGCTGTCAACTATGGCTTATAAAGATGTGTAAATGTTATAACTCTACAGCAATTAGATAGAGATAATCTTTAATATTTCAACGAATTTACCTTGTTTATGGATATTTCTTATTCTTTTTGTTGTAACAATTTTATTTTTCTCTACAGCCAATATAGTCCTATTTCCTATATCATAAAATTCTCAAAAATACATGACCTTTTGGAGATCCATCGTAACAATCATCATTCAATTCTCGAAAAGATATCTTCATAACATTTCCCGAATCCTCCGCTACGACCCGTGCCAAATTCAGGAACATGTAAAACGTATAAAACCAATTTTAAAAGGTCCGGTCTCCAACGGATTTGGGATCCGTTTATTCGTTTTCTTTGCACGCCCTCTACAGGCTATTCCGTGATAGATTACTCTCCGAGATCAATAAGCCTGAATAATTTGTGCAAAAAATACTCAAATAAATATCCGTAAAGCCTTGAAGAACAAAGAAAGCCGATCTCATTTTGATCCACGGTTTTTAATTAAGATAAAATCGGTCAGGTTCGTGTAGGACTCGCGCATCGAGGGTTCCGTGCAAACTCTAAAATATAAACTTAACTATAAGGTTCAACAACTTGACCGTATTATTGCAACGATGAAAATATGAATAAATTTGTGAGATAAAATGCTTTTTTTATCTTATTGAAATTTTATTTACGATTTACAGTTTATATTCTTTACAAGTAACGATTTTTGCCAAACATAATAATAGACCAACTTGAAGTACGGGAAGTATTTGGTTTCGTACACTTGTTGATTCCCACATTAAGAAAACTATTAAATATGCGACAGAAACAATCCTATTACTTGATCGTCTTATTTCATTAATTTAATTTTTCACAGCTGGCAGGCACCGTACATTTGATTTAAATTTGTTACCTCCGTGAGTTTCTGAGTAGAGTATGTACAGATAGGCAGACAGATGGACAAAAGAGTGACCCTATAAAGCCTTCTTTCCTTTTGAGTTACAGAAGCCGAAATTAAATTTTGATAATCGCTAAATAGCATATTTTACAGATATTTTTGCATTTTATATTATGTATAAACACGTTATTACTACATTCTTTAATAAGCTTCTATTTATATAATTTTTCATTAAATAAAAAAATATATTACAATTTTAATGAGCTACTATTTCAGTACATGATATTTTATATCATTGAAAGTTACGTGAGATGACATAACTAGTGTTTACACGGCTAACTCACGTTAATTTTAATCGGTAACGCCGACGACCGTTTCGACCTATTCAGAAGGCCAATTTCAGGGCGAGTACTAGGAACGTCGCGGCGCGGCTGTTCCTTGTCAAAAATTAACGTGAGTTAGCCGTGTAAACACTAGACATGATATTTTAACCAAAACAAATCATTAATTCGAAATAAATTGGAATGGTAAGGAATTATTAAATAATTACTTATAATCTATCGTACCCTTTATTATTCATTCCTTGTTATTGTAAAATATAAGTAAGGAAAGAAAAAATGAATCATATATAAAATGAATCTTAGAAATCTACTGAAATTGTGATATTAGAGGTATTATATACGTATATCTAAAAAACCCTCTTTAGCAAACAATCCAACATAATTATACAAACAAATAAACACCAATAAAAATGCCATAAAAACTTAATGGTAATTTGTTCCTCATGACAAATCCCACAAAATGCATTAATATAAGCGAGTTCCACCGCGTATTCCCCATATTAAGTATTTTGTGAGCCGTTTCGCCCCCCGATCCGATGTTATCCCTTCAAAATTATGAAAGTGTATAAACATTTTCACACCCCTACCCGCCCTGTATTTCCACGTTTCCCGGCGGTAACTTATTATTATCAAATCAACCTATAGATACCTGGTTAGATAATGTTGCATGTTGATTCCCCCTAATGGAAAAATAAAGCAGAATTCAGTAAATTATTATTAGATATATGATACTGTAATTTTCGAGGGGTTGGCATTTGTTTTGGAAAGATCTTTTGAAGATAAACATGCATTTTGGTTATGCTTTATTGAATTTATGCTGCTGATACCGTGATCAATAAAACATATTTATTGTACACTAGCTAATGCCCGCGACTTCGTCCGACGGTTACCTAGTAAAAATTATATCCCTCGGGAACCGTACATTTTTCCGGGATAAAAAGTAGCCTATCTTTTAATTTAGGTCATAGTCCATCTCTGTGCCAAATTTCACCCGGTTCGGTAGTTTTTGTGTGATGCGTGTACAAACATACAGACAGACAGACAAAAATTCTAAAAACAATTGTTTTGGCTTCTATAGGTCCTTTATAGAGCCCCTACATATGTTCCTCTTAAATATCTCCCATGTCTGTACATGGCTCAGTTACAATTTTATTATATGTAAGTATAGATTACTTAGAAAATGTATAGAAGTGCGTGTTAACTTCGCTTGGGCAGGCCAAAGTACTGCACTGTAAGAGTTTCCTCTGCCGTATGTATTAAATAGACGTTTGAGTAGGTATATAAATTTGCTATATACATACAGCATCACATCTTTAACCTTACCGGGGTAGACTGAGCCAAAAAACACGAATCTTGAAGGCTACGCTCAGCGATGGTAGGTTCTTTTGTGGAATAAAGATCATTAATCCCCCAGAAGAGTAAGCTAGTTTAATCCTATATTATTAAACAGTAGCACGAAATAATTCAGAAGTTGTAGCCAAAATTAGATAAATACTAATTTAACTACACAGAAAAAGAATCGAGTATTTCCACTCAAATTTATTTCACATTTAATTTTAGTGTTATATTTTCGCAGTTTTGAACTTTAAAACATCATAAATTGATCGGGGAAAAAAGGAACGCAGGTCATAAAATTTACATAACAGAGAGTTTTATGCAATTAATAATTACATTTTTATTTTTTTTACGTAACATGACTCATATTTGACTTACAAAACATGGGCGATGTCATTTGCAAAAACGCAATCTTGTCAACCCAACTCTTTAGTACAAACCTGGACTAATCATAATTATGATTAGTCCATGGTACAAACAAGCAAATATTGTCGCCGTAATATGTTAATTCTCAAACGATTACCAGTAGTAGGTCCACCAGTACCAGTAGGTTCATAAAAATGCAAAATAATCTACAAGCATAATGAGTAAACATTGCATCCTGTTCGTGCATTAAAAGAAAATTAACGGAACTTGGTGCATGGATTATGCAAAGAGGCGCGAATCCTCGCTCAGTTTCCTTTGTCACGTACACTAAATATGTTATAATAGGCAAAATTTTAGTTCTTGCTGATTAGCATGCAGCGTGGCGTAGTGTTTAGGCCGCAGTTTGTTGATTATTAAATGGATTTCCTAATGTACCTAAGATGAGTATGACTTATGACGAAACAGAAAAGGTACTAATAGTTTAAAAAGTATTTTCAATTTACTAATTTAAATATATTTACTTTCATACCTGTATATATTTTCTTTAACTTTGATTTATTTTATTATTTTTTCTGTAATTTTTATTTTGTATTTAACACCTGAAATACATGATGTTTTTACATCCTAGCTCAGGCATTACAAGTTTTTTTTATAAAACCAATTTTTATAATCAATTTTTAATGTAAATCGTAAAGATTTACATTAAAAATTAATATTTTAATTTATTGAAATAAAGAATGAATTACTTAATACGATAAATTGTCGACGAAAGTTACGTATTGTCCAATATATGTCAGGTAATATTTAGTATTAGCCTGGGATGACTAGCGTCTACAGACTAAGGTAACTTTCCCACATTCCTTTGGATGGCTTGCACGCTTATTTGCCTGCATTGTATAAAAAATGCTCTAAAATATTTTCTTTTTTTCGCGTATTTTTAAAAACCTGTATAATCGATGATTATATAAAACAAATATATCAATTCTACAAAATTTACGCAGTTAAGCATTTTTAAACGAATATATATCATGATATTTTGAGAAATCCTTATATTTCTGTTAAACATAACAAAGCAAAAAAGAAATTGTTACACTAAAGTCGCCTCTAAGGTCCAAACGAAACAGAAATAGCGCCAAATCACCCTCTAAAGCATTCTCTTCGTCAATTCACCACATCTGCATCAAACGTGAATACTTGAGCGAATGTTAATAATAAATCTGCGTCAATGTCGATTGATCGCGAGTGTACATTATTAATGCCATGGTTCCTAGTCTGAAGAGTCGCATCGTTGGTTTGTCTACCCGTCTTCAGAGCTCCTAATGAATATTAACCAAGAGACAGACGAAGTTTCTGTGTGAATAGTTACAAACCACCCGTGTTAATAAATCAAGTGTATTAACGTTTGCACGTTACGAACGGTTCCAAGTATCCTTGTATAATGTGACAAATTTTGCTGTTTCTCTTTGATTGACAGTATTAAGGTACGAGGCTTATTTAGACTAATCGTTTCTTTTGAATACTTAAAGATTATGGATTGTTATCGTGTAAATAAAATGAATTTTATAATTATATATATTAAATGTTATATAGTTATTGAATGTAAACGAAAAAATGAAATTTACGTCAGTATTTATAAGTATCAAGTTACGAACAACTATTTAGCGTTTCGGAAAAACTACTGATCATCAGAAATGACGTAAAAACTTGTTTAAATAAAAATTTGTATACCATATAGCCCAACATGTTCAGTCACAACAATATGCTTTTCATATATGTACTTAAGTAGGTATTTATATGTAATTTAAAATGTAACAGTAACGTTTTACAAATAAATAATCTTGAATCTTAACGGCCAGAACTATAAGATTCAAAATAATTTGTAGATAGCTAATAATAGATAGCTAGAAACATTGGCTTCGTCTAGGTTACTGCCGAGATACTTAAATCAATATTCATTACCGTCAGTCCCGGTCCCAAGTCCCCACGGATCTGGTGTTGACGTGTTCGTAACTTGGAAGACTCTGCAAATGCATACTATTACTCTGAAATATATAGATTTACGATTACGTATATAGCGTATCAAGTATTTGTCTCTTACGAGGTAGACAGAGCTACAAGTCGTGGGATTCGAAGTTCAAACTTAGCTGAATGGCGAATTGGTGGAATGGAGAGTCTAAATGTATATGTGTATATATTTTTTTATGTAAGAGGGAGGCAAATGAGCAGGCGGGTAACGTGATCTTGAGTGATCACCGCCGCCCATAGACATCTGCAATACCCGCGGGGTCACAGAAGCGTTGCCGGCCTTTAAAAAGCAACCCCCCTCCCCCCAAGGTGCGGGAAAGTTGGGCCTTCGGCTCCCCCACTCACTGGACGGAGCATGGCGGCTGATAGCCCCCATTCAGGCGTCGGTCTTCTGTGGGCGTGTGGTACTTCCCCGGACAGGGCACGGACGAGCAGGCTAAAAAAGCATGCAGCA
>JADGIL010035606.1:0-10491 GCA_020352625.1 Cactoblastis cactorum
CTGGGAAATCCGGGGACTATGAGCGAGGCCTGCTGCTACCCATCGGCTGTCCTGCGCTTTTTAAAGGAGCTACGCTGGCTGGAAGGATAGCCGGCCGCGGCTCCTCACGCAAAAAGGGCCCACTTTGAGGCCTAATTGCGGATAACTGTCCTCGTGACAGTGAGTGAGTTCATGATTAATTTCGTTTCGAGTAGTATGAAGCATATTAACGAACCCGGAATCAAAAATATCTTTGAATTACACTTGAGCAGGTGGCAATGTACATTACATTACTTGATTACATATAAGTAATAACTTATTTTTCTGTTTTTCTTTATATGAAGAAGTAAAGATTCCAACTTTGTTTGTATAAATAGAATAGAAAATATGTATTTAATAAAAAAGAAAATACTAAGGAAAGCAGAATGCTACCAAAAAAATCACAATCTCAGAACACAAATGTCAACCACACTGCATGTCACGACGGTTTTCATGATTCACCAGGCTGTATCTTACAAACCGTGATAGTAGACAGATGATATATTTGTGTTGACGCTATAACAATATAAAATAATAAAGTATTCATTTCACGCATATTTATTTACACGATTATTAGTATACTGTAAAAATAAATTTAAATTTCATTTAAGAATTTACTGAAATCGTCATTAGACTTAAAAATTTTTTAGTTACCTTTTTTTTTTGCAAATGTAAACTAATATTATAAAGAGGTAAAGTTTGAAACTTTGATTGTTTGTAAGGGCATATCTTCGGAATTATTGAACCAGTCATGTAAATTCTTTCTCAATCACACTCCACAATTCAGGTGTGCTGTATGCTATGTATATTAACGCCCAACGCACGCCACGGGAGAACATAAACTTTTACTTACTTGTCCGAAGCCGAAGACACCAGGTGACTGCGACGCTCCGAAACTAAACGCCGGCGCAGGTACGGACGCCGGCGCAGGCGCAACCGCCGAAGTGTCGAACGATGACATTGATGTCGAGCCAAATGTTGGGGTGGAACCCGCCGTAGATGAACCGAAGATTCCAATCGCATTCGGCGTACTCGTCGCCTGGGATGCACCGAACAGGTTCGGTGTGGGTTGGTTCTGCGTCGGACTCGAGAACAACGATCGTGAACTTGAATTCTGGTTTCCCATCCCGAACAAATTCGGAGTTTGCGCATTACTACCAAATACTGGTCCTGGGGCTGGGTTATTCGGCTGAGAGCCAAACGGCGAACTCGGTGATGCACCGAATGTAAACGGTGCCGGTTTTTGCAAATTATTCGATGCATTCGCCCCAAACAGATTATTTGTAGTATTGTTAGACTGCGACCACATATTCTCCTTCTGAGCAGGCGCCCCAAATATATTCGGTGTTGGTGATTGTATACTACTCTGTAATTCATTCTGATTACTCTGAACCGGCATTTCATTTGTGATACTGTTCGCTCCAGATAAACTGTTATTGCCTAATGTGTTTCCTATTGAAAGTCCACTGCCTCCTAATATATGTCCAGTTCCCAAAGAATTACCCGCACCAAGATTATTTACTCCACCTAAGTTGAACTTATTCGTACTAGAATTTTTATCTGTAGTCGACCCAAAGAATTTGAAGGAACTATTTGGAGCTGTTTCCCTCATGTTGGTTGATTGAGCTGATCCAAAACTGAAGGTAGAAGCTGGTTTGGATGTGCTTCCAAAGCTAAAGACTGGAGTTGCACTGTTGAGAGATGGCACTGTGGTCGTAGCAGTAGCGGCCGGCTTTTGGAATAATGAAAGAGAGGAGTTTGTTTGGGGTTCACTCTTATGGAATAATGATATGGTTGAGGTAGAATTTTGTTCCGCAGGCTTCTGAAATAAAGATGGGGCAGTCGTCGTGGGAGTGCTTTGAACGGGAGATCCGAATGAAATACTGGTTGTCGGTGGCGATGAAGCAGGTTTAGCAAACAAGTTCATCGCAGGCTTCAGACTTACTCCCGAGAATAGAAATTTATTTGGCACTTGTGAGGCCGCGCCAGTATTTGCATTTATTTGGAATGGCAACTGAGAATTTTGATTATCTTTCTTTTCTGTGTTCAAAATAGGATTTAATAAAGACGACTGAGAAGCGGGTTGTGAAATAGACGTGGAAATTGGCGCTGAAGCCAGTATAGGAAACGACGTACTAGGTGCAGAAGTCATAGGAGTAGCGCCCAGCAAGCTAAAAGGTTTCAGGTCTGGTTTTGATATAGGAGTTGGAAGTGAAACATCAACCTTGGGCACCTCCTGTGGTTTTTCATTGTCTACTTTTGGCTCCGTTCTTCTAACGGTGAAGTCTGGGACATTGTGCACTGGTGCCGGTTCTGCATTTAAGGGAGACTCAATAATGGGTACTGCTGTTACCTTATTTTCACTGTCTATTTTATCAACAGGTTTTGTGGCAGGTATGCCAAATGAAAATGTAGGTGGCGCTTTCGCCAAACTATTATTATTTGTCTCCGATTCTTCAGCTTTAGTTTCTATTGGTTTGATCTCTGGTGCTTTAGCCATGTTAGCCATTTGAACATTGGGATCAATACCAAATTTAAATGTAGAATTTAAATTAGTCCCGAAGTTGAAAGTTGGCTTGACAGCTTTCTTTTCAGCTCTAGGTCGTTCTGTTTCACAACATATACAGCTCATCCTGTCATCATCATTTCTGACCAGACAACTAGTGCACTCCCATTGCTTACTTTGTGTTGACATAAGGTTCTTTAATGGATTATTATCAAGTGGCTTCGATGTTGAGGGACTGGTTGGTACCGCCGGGTCGTCATCCTCCGTAGTACCAGACCTGGAGCCGCCGCAAGCCGCACATTTGTCCACACGTTCCTGGTTAATGATAAAACAATCTCCACAGGTCCATTCTATAATATCAGTTGCTGCCTCTGCAGATGCCTCTGGGGCGTTTGGTTTACTAATTGACGGATTTTGGCTACCACAGCAAGCGCATTTCTCCTTGTCGTCATCATTATCGACCCAGCATTCCTTGCAGTTCCATTTCTTTGATTTTACAATGTTGAAAGGCAAACTGTTTAAAGAATTACTCTGCACCTTTTCGCAAGTACCACACTTGTCTTTATTTGGTTCGGTTCTAGCTAGTTTACAGACAGAACATACATTTTTTTTGCCGTCATCAGAAGGCTTCTTACCACCGCAACATACACATTTTTCAACATCTGATTTATTAAAAACCCAGCAATCAGAACATTTCCAATCCACGGACTTCGCATTTTTAGATTGTAAATTATTTTTACCTACAGCAATAAATTTATCAGATTTTAGATTCGGTTTGTCTATAGTATGGTCGGGACCACCGAAGGTGAAATTGAGCGTAGACGATTCTTGACGTTTTTCGCCATCAAAAGTTACATTAATAGGACGTGAGAATGTGTAAGTTTTAAAACGGCCTGAATCCGTAATTGTTGGCTTTTCCACTACATAAGTTGAAGATGTAGTTGCCACAGGTTCAGAAAAATCTGAAACCTTTTTGGTGTTGTCTATTTTTGATGCAGCAGATTTCAAACTAGAGGAATCTTCTGAATTGGACATATTTGTTCCAAATGTAAACTTGGGCATGCTGTCTTTGTTTATTTGTAGAACGGCGGTAGGTAGGGTGACCGGTGGCAAAGTGGGCGATCTCATGTTCTCAGTCCCAGTCTGAGTGAGAGTGGGCGATCTTATGTTCTCAGTCACAGTCTGAGTGAGAGTGTCATCGGTCAAAGTCTGTGACTCATCACCAGTATTAGTTTTACTGTTCAAGGTCCAGTCTTCATCCGTTGTGGTACTCTTTGATCGTGACTCCAAATCAGTACTGTAAAAATAAATTGTCATTTCTATACCAAAAGAAAAAGCATATTTACTTTATTAAGTATTATATAATTTTGTAAAAATGACATTATTATGCCATGAAAGTAAATAATTTGTTAAACATTGAAAATTTTCTAATTCTTTTTAAATTTTTTCACTACATCTGAACAAAATGATTGAGTGTTTGTTGTTGTTTGACTTATAAAATAATATCGAGTGATGCGATGTGAGGGTGCCAAAAATTATTTAAAATGTTTTACCTGAGCTTTATTTGGGGGTAAATGGAAGAACTGCTATGTGAGGCGATGATTTGCCGCGCTGCATTGGTGGTGTTCATTAGGCGAGACTTCTTTTTCAGTCGCAATACAGATGCAATGTTTGGTGCATGTAACTCGCTTTTTGATACAGCTATAAAATATAAAATTACATTATATTAAAATAACCAATGGACAAAGCAGCAACAGTGATGGCATATGCCCTGCAAAATGAACCAATTCAGAAAATAGTACAGTGAACCATATAAGTACGGCACAACATTATTTTTCCCCTTAGTACCTACTGCTAGACACAAATTTGTCATGTCTTTGTAAAAAACATTAATGGGGAAAAAATATATATTAAAAAACAATTTTCATAGTGAATATAATATAATTAAAATTAATGACTCAAACTTACAGAACAAAGCATTGTTGTTTTTTAGCGTCATTGGTGTACTGATTGAATAAGTTTCTTTTATAGGAGACAAATAATTTTTTATCCTCTTAGCTTCTCTAACAGGTGACGAGAAATCATCAAGAAGGTCCATAACACGCTTGGCTGAGTGGCTCATAGATGACATTGTGCTGTCGACCACATCTTTAACACGTGTCTCTTTTGTTTGCTTTACATTTGGTTGATTAATGAATTGGCTTGAAGCTCCCCCATATGACGTTCTGCTATTATAGAAGGGCGAAAACATACTAGGCTTGAAGCTCGACTGCTTGGAATTTAATATGCTGCTGTTAGCTGTATTTGCTGAAAATAACACAAACTTGAGAAATTTAACACTCTTTAAATAATAATGATAAATGTTATTAGAACTAGATAAGACAGTTTAAGTCTTACTAAACAGTTTGTAGTATTGGAAGTACTCATAAAATACTTACAAAAGGTGCTTTCCTCCGAGACTGATGTTTGAAATAATGTACTTCTTTTCTTCACAAAGCTTGAACCCAATGTATATGACAATGTTGAATTTTGAGATGGTTTGTTTCTGTCATGGGCACCGTCATCATTTGGTGTGCGAGTAGACGATATTGTGATGGAGGAATCCCTTGCAAGTTTTTTAAGAGATGCTTCCAGTCCTGCACTGAATGATGATTGCTCAGGCTCACTTATAGCCACATTAAGTTCCTGAAAAAAAGAAAACAAATATTACATAATTAAATTATTGAATTTGAAAATAGAGGTATAAAACAATAGTAATAGTTCCATAGTTATTATGGATTACTTATAAAATAATAGATATTATGGAACTACTAGGTTTTGGAGGGCGGGGGAATAGAAAGAGACAAAAAGTAGCCTATGTAAATCTCCACATAAAAACATACATTTTGACATACGGAGACAGACAAACAAACACACCTTTATATTTCTAATATTATTAACACCTAAGTGTATTGTTACACAATTACTGTCTAGTTATTGTTTGGTACATCACAAAAAAATATATATTTTAGATGGATATATTTTTTTAAAGGAATTGCTTTGAAATTAACATACCCTAAATTTCCCACCTTCTACCATCAACTCTAGTTTTTTTTAAATAGCGATAATAGTAATTTTAATTAAGTGAATGACAAATAAAGCTTATCTATATTGAGCATAAAGCTGAAAATATAAAGCTGAAAAAGGTTCGGAAAATTATACGAGAACGATTAAGAAAAATAAACCAGCTATTAACAAATGTGTTGGAATTCTTTAAGAATTCCTCATTAGAATATTTAACTTAGTTTACCGCACATGATAGGCGTTGACAAATAATTTGTCAACACTCTGGCTATATTATGATCCTATATTATGATCACG
The DNA here is from genome assembly GCA_020352625.1 of Cactoblastis cactorum. Lineage (NCBI taxonomy): Eukaryota > Metazoa > Arthropoda > Insecta > Lepidoptera > Pyralidae > Cactoblastis > Cactoblastis cactorum. The sequence goes on from JADGIL010035606.1 coordinate 5,885, forward strand.
TCTTTCTCCCACAGGGGTAGGTAGAGAAGGCTAAAATTCTAAAACATATTGATTATGATAGGATATACAATATGCAGTTTCTGCCTTATAGCTTCCATGCCGGTTTGGGAGCCATAGAAAACGTAAAATATGTCAGCTGCTACTCTTTCCACATCGATTGTGAAAGATACTGTAATTGCCTAATAACCAACACAGTTTTCTAAACAATCCACAACTTAGAATTAGGGGTGTTTCATTTTGTGTTACCTAATATCTCATGTCAGTGTGGGTCAGATTGGCGTGGTCTTAACAGCATCGAGAAGCCTACAGCTACTTGGATTACGTAATTTTGAATTGGATTTTGCAAGTCTTCACTGTAACTTGTTTCGCTGGGCGGAATCCTTTAAGGAAAATCGTTTGATTGCAAACTTTTGTGATCGTCGTTCATACTTGTATTTCTTCAGGTCATTTTTTGTTCAATTGAGAGAAAGGGCTCGAAACAAGAATTCTCAGCTAGCAACTGTTTCTATTTCTGAATCTCTATTCAACCTTTTGCAAAGTGTCCTACGAGTTTCGAGACTTTTGGCTCTGTCTAACCGTAAAGGATAAAGACGTGAAACTATATCTATATAATATGTGTATATATATATATATATATGTAAAAATAATATACTTACATCAGTGCTGCTAAATCGTGTCCGCTTCTGCGGAGGCTGAATGATAGGGCTGGGCATCTCTGGTTCTTCTTCAGATGAAGAATCTGTCACTTCTGTTGTTGGTGCAGAGCCATTACTGGTAGTTTGGGTGGATACTTGACCGCCAAACCATTTAGCGATATGTGCAGGGAGTAAGTTTGTCACTTTATTAGTTACAGTTGCCACCAAGGACTGAAAGAAATATATTGAGGATACAGTAGGAAATAATTTTAATTATACATATGTATATTAATATTATGATATGAAACTAATATCACAAAGAGGTAAAGTTTGAACTGATCATGAAAAATCTTTCATGAAAATTCTTTAGCTTTCTGACTGTGAAAGAATTTTCATGATCGGTTCAGCATTTCTGGCTATATTTTAACGCCCAACGAAAAGAGCAAGGGTCAAGGGTCGGCTAGTATTATGATATTCTGAAGACAACTTAGAAACAAATAGTACTTTAATCAGGGTATACAATGTAGCCAATGAAATGTAATGTATAATTGTATATAATGGAAAATATTTATAAATAAAAATAGTGCAAAGTTGCAAAAAAAAAAAGAACAACGTTTTCTAAATTTATGATATACCATATACTGGTTTTAATTTGTCATGAATTAGGGTAAGGTCTCTTTATACTCTATAAATTATACATACTAAGTGCTTACATAGGTAAAATAGGCCTCTTAAACTTAACATACATACTAGAGTTCATAATTTTAAAAATTAATAGTAAATTACAAATAAAAGTACTAATTTTGAATATCAAGCAAAAAATAACAAATAATTTTGAAAGATGATTTAGGTGAAATATTATAATTTGTTGTTGAACTTATAAAAAGCACTAGCTTTTGCCCGCGGCTTCGCTCGCGTTGAATTTGGTCAGCCAGATTAAGTTTCACAATTTTGGTCACAATGGCTTCGACATAAATAGTAGATATATGATGTCGTCAACTTTTATTTAGAACTATTCAAGACGCAACCCATTCAAAGATAATGTACCGCGTGTAATTTTTCCCCAACTTAATTGACATATATTGTTATATTACGACCAAAATAACATTATTACAAAAGATAGGATTAAGTTATTCTGATGTACAAACTAAAAGTTTCATCCAAATCCGTCAAATAGTTTTTTCGTGAAAGTAACAAACAAACATACTTACATCTATACTTACATCTTCACAAACTTTCGCATTCATAATATTATAAATACGTAAGTAGAAATAGGAATAATATTAGTAGGATCGGAAGTAGAACCTTAGGACCGACCTGGGACGTAGGAAGTGAAAGAAACTGGTAGAATTTGCTAGCTACATCTATAAAGATTGAAAATTTCAACGGAAGGGAAGGGCTTAAACACGGGATTCTTCTAATACTGTTCGGAAGTACTGAACAATCAAGAAAATTCTGTCATAATCGGAGAGCTACACTATTCTGAAGTGTTAGAGACTTGAAAGTGGAGTGCAAATCCATTAAATAATTTTTTTATATTGTAGATAGCACAAGATTTGCCTAGTTATTAAAATTTAATTAATTTCTATTACTTTTAGTTGAAATTTTTTCAATTGATACCTAATAATAGAAATATTTTGACACAACACTAATACTGTTAATAATAGGTTGAATCCAGTCAAGAAAAAAAAAGTTAATGTGGAGCATGTAAACTCAAGTAATGCATATTCACTCTTGCCTTAAAAAATTCGAATTGAATGAATTCAGGAACAAAGACACAAGGAATTTCATAGCGGTTCACAAAATAAATGAAGAGGCGGGACAGGCCGTACTGTGAGAAACTTCTCAAAATGTCAACTCTGTAGAAGTGGGGCATGGAGAAATTTTCATTTTGTATAGTTGACTATTTATAGTTGGAATTACTAAATTTTTGGCTGCTGTATCTAAAATGATTCATCAACTGGTTACTGGTAACTGTTTCAATTTGGTAAAGGTATGTATACAAAAATCATATAGGGGAATAGGTTTGGCTAGGTATACTATAGCTTAAATCATACTATTGCTATAGCATACTATCGTTCAATGTACATGCGAAGCACATACCAGTATTCTTACTACTGGAACCTATCCTTGGAGCATTTTAAAAACAGCAACCATCAATGTAGTGAAGTGATTGGCATTACACCCCTACCCCTGTTGCTCACACTGGTATCCTCAATTACAGGATAGGACAGGATAACTAAAATATGGACAGGTAAACACAGGCATATTTTTTTAAATACAGAGATGAAACATTGGGCACTCCTATGATAAAACATAGAAATATAGTATTTTAACTATAAATTATCATCAACCCACAATGTTTTTAATCCTGTATCTTTACGAAACCAATAATAGTAACTTAAAAATATAATCAAAAATTTACATTCAGGAACTAAATACATATAGGTTCAAGGCAAAGAAGGCAAGCAAGATGGATGTGATAAATCGCAATGCAAATCTATTCACATACCAACAACTACATATATATGATATAAAAATTGTACTTCTATGCAAATTAACATCACATCTTGGGCATAATTTAAAATAAGGAAAATTTAAAATCCACTTAAATAGAAACTAACCATGCTCACTTTGTTAGGTGTTAAAATATTGCCCATAGCACTTCCAAATAGTGTAGCTTCCTGATTGTAAAAAAATTCATGACAAAGATTAGCTCTTACAAACAAAAAAACAAAGTTACAAACTTTACCTCTTTAATAATAGTATTTAAATATGGAAATAAATCAAAGAATTATGATCTACCCACATTCACACATCCTTCTATCCTACATTTTTGCTTTGTAAGGCAAATAAGTGTAAATTATTTAAATTAAATCACAACGCAGACAATGCCATCAAAAACTAAGTAGATACAGGTATATGGCACCAAAGGTACGCATGGAAATGGATGCTTAAGCAAATCCAAAAACTACCTACATGATTAAAATATTACATTGGCATTCAATAATTTTCAGAATGCATTGGTAACTAATTGAAAATCGCCAAGCAATAGTATGTTATATGACGCGCAAGTGCTGACAAAAATCATAACGACATTTGTCTACAAGAGCGGGAATTTAGTGCTAACTTACATTAGATGCTTCTTCAGGAGACCGAGTTCGTTTTCTAGAAGATCCACTCATCTTGATTATAATTTAATAATATTTTTAAGACGTGATTAATGGGTGACTGATTTTAGGGTAATCACGTCGCGAATTTAAACTTAGCTGTACCTACACTTCAACAGCAAAAACGTGACAAACATGGCGTCTGTTTTAGGGATGGGTATCTGAGATTAATCGATTCCTTGAACCGATAATGCGTGAATTGTTTAATCGTAAACTAGTAGTGCATCAAAATAGTCAATTCATTGATAGTTCAGCCTAGAAAAATGAGATTATAATAATATTATTTTCAAGAGAAACAATCCTTATCCTCAATATCGAACAACAGATATAGTGTATAGTCTGGCACAGACTGGAACGGTACTAAAAATATTACCACTGGCAGCACACTTGCATCATTGTTATGATTGATTTCATGACATCAGTATTATTTATACGCGTATATGTATAAACCTAGTCTACAGGTGTATTTTTTACCCGACTGCGGCGGAAAGAGGTTTATGTTTTTCGGATGTATGTATGTAGATTTCTATGTTCCCTCCTAGGGCCTAAACGGCTTGAACTTATGTGATATCATTGGACTCGTCATGACAGTGCGAGGGACACTGGATACTAAAATAGGTAATAGGTATATTAAAAATTCAAAATGGTGAATTTATGACATCAGAATTTTTTTTCCCCTCAAAACCCTTCGAGTGGGGTATCAAAATGAAGGGTTTTCAATAGCGATTCTAAATATATACATATTTTGCCGTTTTTATAAGACCTTTCATACTAAAAAAATTAAAATAATTATTTAATAAAA
>JADGIL010035612.1:0-11704 GCA_020352625.1 Cactoblastis cactorum
GAGCAGCGGCAGGTGCAGGTGCAAATAATGGTCCCATTAAGGCAGGTGCCATACCTTGTTGACAACATGGGCTACAAGGGCTGCAAGGACTACATCCTTGTTGAGCTTGAGGTTGACATTCACATCTTCTTCTGTGACAATGTTTCTTTGATTTTTTACAATGCTTTTTCCTTTTTTCGCAAACTTGTGTTTTATTACAGCAATTGCTACAACCTGCGCCTTGACAGCATGGGCTACATGGTTTACAACATGGACTGCAACAATTAGTTTGTCCTGTAGTAGGACACTTTCTACATTTTCTACATTTACAAGTTTGAGTTTTATTACAACAATTGCTACAACCTCCTCCCTGGCAACAAGGACTACATGATGAACTACCGCAACAGTTTTGAGTTGGTTCAGGGCATCTACCACATCTTCTTTGTTCACAAGTTTGTGTTTTATTACAACAATTGCTACAACCTGCGCCTTGACAACATGGGCTACATGGTTTACAACATGAACTGCAACAATTGGTTTGTCCGGTTGTAGGACATTTTCTACATTTTCTACATTCACAAGTTTGAGTTTTATTACAACAATTACTACAACCTAACCCTTGACAACAAGGACTGCAACAACCATTATTCTGTTGACTAACACATTCTCTTTCACACTTCCTATGATGTTTCTTTTTCTTAATTTCACATTTAATACCATCATATTTTTTAAATTGTTTCTCTAAAATTTTAGCTAACTCCTTCCTTTCTCTGTGTCTACTTGCTAACACTGTAAGTAAAAGTATTTAAATATTTGCATGGGTCTTATGAGATTTGGTTTAAATAGTTTAATTTTCTTGACTTTTATTTTTGAAATGAAAAAATGTGTCAAATTTTTGTGACTTTAATTTGAAAATTAATGTAATATTTTTGAAAAAAAGTTTATTAAAACTTTGAATCGCTACTAAAAATCATAGATCAAGTAAAAAATTTATTTTAATAAATTTTTTATATTAATCAATTTTTTATTTTAATCACCGAATTTAATTTTGTGAAAATTTGTTTTTTAAATTTTTTTTATTTGTGATTTTTAAATTAAAAAATTTAATTTTTTTGGTTTAAAATTTAGTGTTTTTTAAATTGAATTTCTTTGATTTTTATTAAATGATTTATGCTTGACATTTTCATTTTAGATTTATTAATATGTTAAGAAATAATTTTTAATTAAAAATTTCTTTTTAAAAAATTTAAAATTAATGTGAGAATAAATATAAAATTATTTTTTAAATTAGTTATAAAGAATAATTAGATTTTTAGATTATAAAATACTGCCGTTGATTGAGAAAAATAAAAAAAATACCCTAAATTTAGGACAAAGAACAAGCATCACCACCACAATAAAATCTTAAATAAATATTTACGTGAAAGTAAGTATGATATAAAAATTTTAAATAAGAAATTTTCACAAATCTCGATAATACAATTATTTTTTATTTATTAAAAAATTCTCTTTTCTTTTTTTACACAATACTATCTATTTAAAAAAATTTTTTTTAAGATTTAAAATAATGTTTTTTTTTATAAAAAAAATTTCCAGAAATTTTGTAATGAAAATAATTAAAAATTGAAAAGGACTTATTTTTATTATTTAATAAAAATTCTAATATTGCTTTTAAATTTTTTATAATTTTATTTTTAGATTTAAAAGCATTTATTTTTTAAATCCAGGTAAATATAATGAAAAAAAAAAGAGAATCAAAACTAAAATAAAAAGATAAATTAAAGTATGAAAATGATCTAATAAAAACATAAACTTTAAAATTGTCGTTTAAAAAAACAGTTATTTATATTGAATTATAAAAGATAACTTATATTTAATCATAATTTTTCTACAAAAAAGAATGTAAACATAGAAAAAAAATAATAAAAAATAAATTTATTATTGTTAAAAAACAAACTAAAAAAATTATAATATTTAATATTTATTTTTAAATGAATTATGATTTTATTCCTTAACAAATTATAAATATTTTCTAGATAAATTTAAGCATCATATAAATTTATAAAAATTCTTTTAAAAATATAAAAGAAAACACTATTTTTATGTTTTTAATATATTTATATCTAAAACATAGATCCTCATTAAAAAGAATTTGAAAACTGAATAAATTTTAGGAAAATTAAAAAAAATTAAATCTTTTTTGACAAAATAAAATTTAATTGTATAAACTTGACATTTTTCAGTTTTATTTACAATATAGTTTAGCTTGTAACCAAGGTCTGCAAAATAAAATCGATTAAGGCAATAAAAATAAGACACTGGGTAAATTTAGTAGGCGAAATACTCGCCTTATTTTGTACTTTACTTAATTGTTTTTGTAGATTTTACCGTATGTTTTTTAGCTAAGAATTATACTTTATATAAAATACAAAGCAAAAAACCTTTATATGGATTTCAATCCTTAGGCAAAGAAAACTAAATAAAAGTCACTACAATAAGAAAGTTCAGAAAAGATTTTCAAAAGATAATAAAAAAACTAATTTTTTCAAATATAATCTAATATTATAAATAAAGCATATTTTTAATTTGTAATGATTTTACGGGGTTACCTGTCTTCTACACCTGTTCTTTTCATTTATTTTTACTTTAGTTGCTATAGTGTGACGTGTAATTTGAGTGGTTAGTTTATAATGGAAAAGATCTAGTACTTTTCCTTATAATGTAAATGCAAAAAACAACCCTAGTATCATAAAGTCTTTTTATTTTAATAATTCTAATAAACAAAAAAACAGTCACCACTGCATTTTGAATTCATATGCTGTAACACGAAAGTCTTTTCTTTTACAAGACATAATCACTTCAGTTGATTCTATCGGGAAAAGGATGTCAGAAATGTCTCTTAAAACAAAGCTCACGTTTAGAACAAACATAAACAGCATGAAAGGACCAACAATTTCTATAAACAAAGTCACTTCACTTGATCCACAACACATTATAGCGTGGACAAAAAATCAGAAACCTGTTTGAAATAAACTAAACGAGTAAGAAGAATGGAATACTGCTTTTAAGAACATCGATTAACGAGTCAGTGCAACCTTTGATAGAACATGTCACTGATCTTGATTCAACATCTGACGTTAATATTAGGAAACCCTTCCAAAAGAAGGTTTCTCAATTTATGATGGAATCCTCAGGCAAATGAAAACAATTAATTATAATAAAATAACAATATTTTTTCAGAATTTAGCAAATACACATCCATGGCAAACGCTTGTTTAGAAAAGAGAGAGAAGCTCAGACCAAGAAAACTACAATCATATTTCGACAATGCTCTAACAGAGAAACAATTATATTATCTAATAAGAGAAGACGCCTAAGAAATAAAAGACAAAATAAACACACTACTCAAATTAGAAACACCGGAGAGGAACCCCCAAAAGTAAATACCATTTCAAGACTCTACTACAACAAATATGCAGAAGGATTTAATAGAAATAAGAAGAAAGAAAATGGTGCAAGTATCATAAAAGTAGATACCACAATAAAACGGTTGGATTTGCGGGGGTTTCCCGGAAAGTATTGTATAAATAAATGTTTGATTTTACTTTTTTATTTAAATTCATTTCTATATCTATTAAAATGTTTTCTTTTATACTTTTTATTCATTTTAAGCAACTAAAAAGAAAACACCCTTTTACTCCTTTTAGTACTGTTGTTGGGTAAAATCGAATATCGGATTGTTAGACGATCTATCCAACCTCCCCTCCTCTAACATTCTTAGTTGTGACTCATGTTTTCTAGCTATTTTTCCATCTGATCTCCGCACCTTGTATACATCGCCCTACTCATGCTCAATGAAACTCCTTTGTCTATAAAACATTCATCCATCTTCTTTCTTCCGAATTCATTCCAAATAAGTACCGTATCTCTAACTCTGAATATTTGCTTTCTCTGATCTCCCTTTTTAAATTCTTCTAAATAAAGCTTGAAGTTTCTAAAACTTTCTCGTGATTTTATTTTAGCATCGCCATATTCAGAGACATACCTATTCCTCTATGTTTTATAGCGTTATAATTTTTAGTAATTTTTTTCAGTATGATTTTTACAGGTTTTCTGGATTTTCTAATTGCTTTTCTTATGGTTCGGCTTACCCGCTCGACTCGGCCATTGCTTTTGTGGCAGAATGGCACCGTAAACTTGTGAATAATTTTTTTGTTTTCTATCCATTGTTTTACTTGAGTATTGCTAAATCCTTTTCCATTGTCGGATATAAGCATTTTAAAAGTCAACTGTTAATAAACATCTTCTAATATCTTAACTGTTTTAAATCCTTCTTTTGTTGTGTGCATCTTCGTAATTAACTTTGGCTGAAATAATCTATCGCTACTAGTATCTTAGTTCTTGAATTTATTTCAAGTATAAATATACTAATTTTTCTCCTAATTCTGAGGTTTTTATAAACTTACAGCTATTTTCCTTCTTTGTTTCATTTCTTAAACATATTTCACCTTTTTACAAAATTTGTTTCAAATCATTTCTTTTATATCTATTCCAATATTTTCTGAGTCCAATTCAATGTTTTTTCGATGATTGAACTCTGAGCGTATTCTAAAGACTTTCCTTTCAACTTCTTTGAAACTTCCTTCCCCCCTCTTGGTTCTGATTTTATAGCCCTTATTAAAGTGTCTGCAACAATTAATTATTTGCCAGGTCGATAATTTACTTTTAAATTAAATCTTTCGAGTCTTTCTAACCATCGGTTGATTTTATATGATCCAAAATTCTTCTTCTTCTTGATTTTTTTTATGGCTTTATAGTCTGTTATTAGGTCAAATTCCTTTCCATCAAGATAATAACATACTTTTTTCATCGCCCAAATACACGTTAAAACTTCTTTTTCGGATATTGAGTAAATTTTTTTAGCTTTTTTTAATGATCTTGAGATATAAATCAATGGTCTAATCTCTTGTCGTAAAACAGCACCTATTCCTTCATTAGAAGCATCTGTCTCTAATTGAAATCTTTTAGCTAAATCAGGTGTAAATAACTCCAACTCTTGTTCCACTGCCTTTTTATTTTTATAAAGGATGCCTCTAGATCGGCATTTTATATAAATTTCTGCTCTTTATTTAGTAAACTGTAAAATGGCTTTGCAAGTTCCGTTATACCACTAATAAAATTTCTATCATAGTTGGTCACTCCAAAAAAGTGTTGTAATTGTTTTTTCGTCTTGGATGTGGCATAATCTAATATCCCTTAGCATCTTCTAACTAACGGCTTGATTTTATTTAACGATATTCTATACTCAAGAAAATTTATTTCTTCTAGGCACTCTTGTTTTTTGTGTATGTTTTCCACTAAGCCATATTTTTTTATCCTTTTTAAAACTGTTTCCAAGTTCTTGTCATGTTCAACCTTGTTTTCACTAAAGACCAATATGTCGCTGATGTGGATAAAACATATTTCGCCAATCAAGTCCTAAAAATAATATTCATCGCTCGTTGAAAAATCGCAGGCGAGTTTTTGTATCCTTGAGGCATGCGAGCAAACTAAATAAGTTTTTTACTTGTGTAAAACGTTGTCTTTTTTCTGTCTTCTTCTGCAATCTTGATCAAGAAGAATCCATTTGAAGATCAATGAACGTAAAAAACTTCTTGTCGTGTAATTCATTTTATAATTTATTGATTCGTGATGTCTCGAATTCGTAGAAATTTGCTAGATCATTTAGTCTGCAAAAATCAACACAGAAGCGCAAGTCTCATGATTTTTTTCTAATTAACACTATGGAATTGAGCCAATCTGATGTGCTTGGTTTTATTATTCCATTCTTTTCTAGTTTAACTAGTAATTTTTTAAAATCGGCTTTATAATTATGCGACCTTATTGGCCGGCTCCAGATTACAGGCCAATTTCCTCGAGTGTCTATTCTATATACTATCGGAATTTCCTTTGTGGGGTTATCCTACAATTTAACGAAATTATTACTTAGCAAAATATTCATTTCTCTATCGTTCTGCACTACATAAAATTTTCCTTAAGTATTCTTCTGTTATATTCAAATCCCACTCCGGTCACACCTTTAGTGTAATTTTTCGTTTCGTCAAAAAATTTAAAGATTTTTATAATAGACTCAGGTTGGATGCGCTAGTGGCACGGCTGCGTTTATTGTTACTAATTAAAGAATATTTTCTAGAACCCATAATTTATTTAAAATTTCCTTTAAATACTTTTAAAGGGGATGAATGATCAAATGATATTTATTGCCTTTTTAAGACAATAAAATCTTATCATTCACTCCTTTTTAGCTACCAATTATCTAGCAGCTACAACTTCCCGGTCCTCAAAAGCTCTAAGCTGTCTTGCATGGCGTCTAATAACTTTTCCTTTCTCAACTTCTATCTCATATTCAATTTTTCTGATCTTTCTTAGAGCCATACCATTCTCTTTAAAAATGACTTTTATCTTATTTGATTTATTTTCATTTTTTATTAGCACTTTTCGTCCCCCTTTAAAATTTTGTAACCTTCTTCTATTTCTTTTGAATTCTCTTTTATATTTCTCATTATTTAATAGCACTTTTCTCGATTAGATTCGATTCATGCTTCCTCGGGTATCATTTTTAATCCTCTATGCACTAAGTTATTATAGTTTTTTAGAATTGTTTGTATGCTTGTTTTTATCGATTCTTTTGTCTTTTTTATAGATTCCCTAATGGTTCTATTTAGTCTTTCTATACGACCATTCGCTTTATGATAATATGGGATTGTTATTTTATGTAATATTTTTTTACTCTTTAAGTATCTTTCTACGATATTGTTTTTAAATTCGCATCCATTATCAGTTTGGAGAACTTTAAATGGAAATTTTTTTAAACTTCTTCAATAAATTCTTTTATTTTGCTAGCGTTCTTACTATTTAAAAATTTACCAAAGCTTTGCGACTAAAATAGTCAATAGCTAAGATTTTTAATTTGTTCTTTTTTAGCTCTAGAATATACATTCCAATTACCTCCCCGGGTCTTAAAACTTCTATATATTTTCCTCTTTTGTTTACGTCATTATCTTTTCTCTGACATATTTCACATAATTTCAATATCTCATTTAATTCGTTTCTGCTAATGTTCAGTATTTTTTCTTTAACTGGTCTAAAATGTTTTTTCTATGATTAAGCATTTCATGAATTTGTAAAACTTTAATTTTCTTTTCTTTAAAACTGTCTCTACATTCTTCCAATGAATTTAGCAGCGATCTGCTTAAAACATCGGCATTTATCATGTTTTCTCCTTTAATGTATTCAACTTTAAAATTAAATTTAGCTATCCTATCAAACCATCTCTTAATTCTTGCTGAACCAAATTCTAACTTTGTATTGATGTATTCTATAGCTTTATGGTCTGTACGCAATAAAAATTCTTTTCCCATTAAATAATACTCATATTTTTCCATTCCCCACATAGCAGCTAGTGCCTTACGTTCAGTGATGCCATAATTCTGCTTTGCCTTTGTTAATGTTCGAGAAACATACCGTACTGGTTTCTCATTCTGCAATAAACATGCCCCAATTCCTATATTAGAAACATCAGTTTCTAATATAAATTCTTTATTTATATCTGGAATTTTTAATTCATTAGATTTTATCTTATGTAAACTGTTCCATTCAAACTTACATTCTTTATTAATAACTTATAAAATATTTTTTATCTTTCTGTAGTGTTTTTTACAAACATTCTATCGTAATTTATCATACCAATAAAGCTTTGAAGTTCCTTTTTGATTTTAGGTTTCTTGCAATTTAGAATTTCCTAGCTTCTTGATATTGATGAATATATTTAGTTTAATTCGACTTTAAATCAAAAAAACTTGATTTTTTCAACACTCTCTTATCTTTTATCCAGATTTTCTTCTAAATTTTGATTTTGAATCTTTCTAAAACCTGTTTTTAATTTGTGTCTTGTTATGATTTAGCTTTGATTAAAACTAAAATTCATCTGTGTAAACAAGAAAATTTTCTTTAATAGTTTCTTTTTATACTAAGTTTATTGCCTTTTGAAATTAACAAGGCTTTTTTTGTATCCCTGTGGCATCTTGATAAAATGCATTAATCTGTTGCCAGTAAAAAAAGCTGCTTTTTCGTAGTCAGGAGGGTTAATATCTATATGAAAAAAAAAGCATCTTTTAAGTTTTACCTGGTAAAGTATTTCTGATTTTTCAAGTAAACTATTTATTCTGATATTTTGGTTAACTAGAAATTATCTTTAGTGACTAAATTATTAAGTTTTTTGAAATTCATGCAAAATTGCAAGTTTTGATGTTGTTTTCAGAAAAAACTACTAGATTTAGCCATAATAAAATACTCTCTGCAACCATTCCTCTTTCTTCTAATTCCTTTATCATTTTCTGAAATTCTTTTTTGTCTGCTAAATTTCGTATGGTCTATTCCAACTAATTGGCATATTATTTTTAGTATCTATTCTGCATTGTATTAGTATTTTTTCATTTCTAGAAATTTTTTTACACAATCATTTCCAATTAATATTTCATGTTCTTCAGTATTTTCTACTATATTAAATAATTCCTCCAGTTTTTTGTTTTTATATTCTAAATCCATTTCACTGCACGCTTTACATCTAATCGAATTCAATCTATAAACTTAATTTGTTTATCAATCGTTAGAATTTTATAATTTTTAATTCTTCAAACATGCACTAGTAATAATTGATTCGGTCGCTCCCGTGTCAAAGCACACGTAGTAGGGGTTTCTATTTATTTTTATTTTTCGCTTATATATTCTGATATTTTTGAATATTTTTATGACCTTCAACGCTATTTACCTTATTTTTATTTATACATTCATTGCTTTAATGCCCCTTTTTCTTGTATTTGAAACATTCAATTTGTGACTTTAAATCATTTTCTTTGTTCTCAAAACTTTTTTTCTTAATAAAACTATTTTCACTTTTAAAGTTTTTTTAATTAATTCTCTTAAAGGTACATTCGATTTAATCTACTCTTTGTATAAGTGAATTCATAGTAACTTTAAATGAATAAACCAAATTTTGAAGATTTTTTGGTAAAGATTCTTTTCTAATAAATCCTCTTCACTTAAATTTTTAAACTGCATAAAATTATTCAATCTACGCAGATATTTTGACCATGATTCTTCTTTGTATTTATTTATAGAATCTAGCCCGGATTCAGTGCACAAGTTTGTTTAAGAAAGTTTAAAATCTTCCCACGTTTTAGGAAGGTTATCGCTTAATCCTAATTCAAAAAACCATTCTTTGATTTCATCAGTGCTGTGATAAATTACTTCATTCATCTTACCTCTTAAGCTTTTAAGCTCAAAATCATCATTTCCTTCTATGAGGAATAGTTCAAGTTTCACTTTCTTTTCTTGCATATTCCGTTTAAAAACTTTTGAAAACGCATTTGTTTGCCTGCAACGCAATTCTGAAATGTTTTTTTCTTCAAACATTTTTTTCGTTTGCGTTATCCTTTCAGATTTAGGATCATCGTCTGGTAGTTTCTTGCCAGGGTTGGATGTGCTAGCGGCACGGCTGCGTTTATTGTTTTTAATTAAAGAATATTTTCTAAAATCCATAATTTATTTAAAATTTTTTTTTAAATACTTTTAAAGGGGATGAATGATAAATGATATTTATTGCCTTTTAAGACAATAAAATCTTATCATTCACTCCTTTTTAGCTGTTAATTATCTAGCAGCTACAACAATATAAGGTTCTTAAAATATACAAATTTTATATTATTATATGTTATTAATTTTCTTTTTAAAATACCTTTCTAATTTAATAAAAAAATATATTTTTTTCTATTCAACGTTTAATTTAACTCTTTTATTTTCTAAATATTTTTTTTTGTTTCTCTATTGTTAAGTGATATTTTAAATAAATAAAAAATTAATTTTAGCTTTTTTTTCTAATTTTAATTAGTTTTTGTTATAAATTTACTTATTTGATTTATATAATAAAATAACTATTTTGTTAATTAGTATATAAAAATAATTATTTTTTTAATTTAAAATTTAAATATTTTAAACCCATGGTTGTGTCTTATTTAAGATCTTTGAACGAGAAACAAAAGAATATTATATGTTTTGCATTTTCAACTATAATTTCATTTGCATTCGCTTATTATACCGTTATTTCATATAATTCTGATGTAAAATATAAAATAAAATGATAAATAAATTATATTTTTTATTGGTTTATTTGTATTTGATTTATTAATATTTTAAGCATTAAGCTTTACAATACAAACCATATATAATTGTAAAAAATATAATTTTTTGTTACCTTTTTATTTTAGCCTTGTAATTTATGTAAAAATCACTTTTATAGATTTTACAATAACACCTTGAGATATATTTTTCGGGCCATAAATACAACTTATTAAGGCTAAGTTATACTTTTTTAAATATAAAAAGCTTATTTCACATTAAGAATCATTTTAAATATTATTAAATTACTGTTTTTCAAGAAATATTTCTTATAGTTGTGTATAAAGAAATTTTATTTGCTGGTCTAATCCTTTTTTAGTATATAAATTTTTTTTTCATGACCAGACACTTCTTCAAATTTTTTCTTATCATAAAAATTAAAAAAAAAGAAGTATAACAAAAATAGTAAAACATTTAAATTTAAACAGATAATAATTTATTAGTTTTTTTATCAATCAAATTACAATGTAAAAAATTAATTATAGAGGTTTTGTATCAATTAAATAAAAACATCGATCATTCAATAAATTATTTTATATTTTAAATCATAATTTTTTTCAACCAAATTCATAATTTTATAGTCGATTATAAATAAATATGTTGTAAAAGTTTAAATTTTTAAACATTATTCAATCAAAAATATTCTCCAAACCTCTGCATCTGAGTAAAAATTATAACATTTTTTATAAAAGTCTGCCAAATCCTCAGTTGTAATGATATTTTATTACTCTCAATAACATTTAATAGTTTTTCTCGTGAGACACATATCACACGACAAATATAGTTTTTCCACTTTAAAAATAATTTTCGAATATGTTTATGAAAGATGAATATGGAGGTAATACTTAATGTTTAATTTAATTCTTTACGTAAATTATTGACACAAGAAAGATGATGTATTTTAACATTATCTAGTATGAAAACTGAATTAAAAATATTTTTTTAGGGAAAATGTTTTTTTAATCACTCAAAAACCGACAAGACCAATGCCTGATGCAGAATTTATGTTTTTTTATAATATAACATTTTATTTTTGTTTACTGCCGAAATAAATTAAAAATTTTTTATTTGCGCCATTCACTTTTATACTTACTGAACTTTTAACAAAGTTTTTATTTCTTAGGGGTAGGAAATGCATACAAAGTTCTTTTAAAATCCCTTTTATTCAATAAAAATATCTAGCAATAAGCAATGAATACATGTCCATAGTATAGCAGTGTTTTCATTTTAAATAGTTTTATCGGTTTTTAAAGTCTAGTACAGAAGGTGAATGACTGTAATCTGACATCATTTCAAAGGTTACACGATTGTCCTAGAGATCGCTACAACCTTGTCGTGTTTTACATTTTTTGATAATACACTTTCAATTTGCACTTTTTGCTTTGTAGGCGTTTATAATTGTTACAGGCATCCGTGTCCTGTAGATGTATATTATAAAAATAAACAATTTTATCTACAAACATCCTTTATTTATTTTACAACTATTTAT
>JADGIL010035619.1:0-11479 GCA_020352625.1 Cactoblastis cactorum
ATCTTCAGGGCGAGTGCACAAGGAACAGCCGCGCCGCGACGTTCCTAGTACTCGCCCTGAAGATGGCCTTCTGAATAGGTCGAAACGGTCGTCGGCGTTACCGACTAAAATTAACGTGAGTAAACCGTAGATACACTAGTTATTTGTAACTTACTTTGTTTCTTCTCCTTAACTTCTTTCTTAACGAACTGCTACTAGCTTTTGCCCGCGACTTCGATCGCGTCTAATAAAATAAAAAGTGACCTGTTTCACTTTTCAACCCTTTAACTATCTCCACATGAAAAATTACGCCAACCCGTTGCTCCTTTTTTAACCCCCCGACAAAAGAGGGGTGTTCTAAGTTTGACGTGTTGTTATAGCTTCCAAACGGCTGAACCGATTTGAATAATTCTTTTTTTGTTAGAAAGATAACTTAATCGAGAGTGTTCTTAATTAACCTCCGACGTAAAATGAAGGGTGTTAAAAGTGTGGTTTGTTTTATTGTGTCGAGGGTTTTCTTACATTTTTAATTTAATTATTTGTGACATGACAGACGGACAAACAAACACAGTATCACATTTTAAGTATAACTTCGTTTTTTTTATGTAAAAGGGTTGCAAACGAGCGGGTGGGTCACGTGATGTTAAATGATCACCGCCGCCCATAGACAACTGCAACACCCACGGGGTCACAAGCGTTGCCGGCCTATAAAAAAAAACCGAGCCCTCCCCAAATGGGGAGGGCGGGGATGTTGGGCCTCCGGCTCTCTAACTCACCAGACGGAGCATGGCGATCGATATATTAATACTAGCTTTTGAAAGCGGCTACGCTCGCATCAAAATCGGGGGGAGGAGGAATAGAATAGACGATATAGTAAAAAAAATCACACTATCCGTTGCTTCGTTTCGACGTGAAAAACGGACAAACAAACAAACAAACAAACAAACAAACAAACAAACAAACAAACACACTATCACATTTTTTTTCTGAGGCCCTTTTTTTTCTGAGTGAATCAGGTCACTGACCTTTCACTTTTATTTAAATTTTTTATCTTTCAGATATATTTTAAAAAGTTCGAAATGAAAGTAGAAATATATGGCCGAGGATATTTGATCAACTCAACGATTTATTTAAGTAAAATCGCATATAACAGTCTGACATTAATTATAGATGATTGCTACAATTGTTTTGTGTGTTCCCAATTTGTTTTGAAAAGTGAAATTGACACACACACTAATCATGACAGTCATCAGACTAATATGATCTTGTATCCACCAACGGATGAGTTTGGCACGGGAGTTATTCGACGGGTGAGTTGATTTTGGCTTGTATTTGACTTTTTCGCTTGGCGCAGATGCTTTCCGGACATAGTTGCTTTGGAGGATATCTTTTTTTTTATGAAAGAGGGAGGCAAACGAGCAGGAGGGTCACGTGATCACCGCCGCCCATAGCAAACTGCAACACCTGTATCTGTGTTGAACGGCGAGGCGGAACTTTTATTGCGAACAGACAGACAAACGCGGCGGGGACTTTGTTTTATAATATCCATACTATATACATACATATCTATGCTTAATATAACAAATAAACAAACACACTTTTCCATTTATAAATGAAAAAATGTGTTTGTTTATCCGTTTTTGACATCATAACGGAGCAACGGATTCGTGTGAGTTTTATGTGGAGAGAGGTGAAGGGCTGGAGAGTGACCTAAGCCAATTTTTGTCTTCCATCCCCTCACCGCACCCCTGAATTTGACGCGAGCGAAGCCGCGGGAAAAAGCTAGTGTAGTGATATATTTTATTTTACTTTTTTCAGAAAAGAAATAGTTATCATTGTGGCGTATGTAACATACTGTTCTATAACAATAACTTTGAACAACATTTACAAGGGAGAGATCATGATTATAATCTCACATGTGCAAAATCCAAAGTAATAAGAAGGGAGATAAGAAATTATGCCAATACGAGCAAAACAATCCGAAACATAATCAATGATTCAATACACAAACCAGCAGGAGCGATCAGAAATAATAATAATCCAAACGGGAATAATGACGATGATCGAAATGAAAATAATGACACTGTCATTGCAACACAAAATATACAAGTAATGAAAGATGAAAGTATGGAAAGAGCATATTTAGCGCACGCCAGATTGAACGTAAATATATTCAGTTTTGAAATCAACGTGCGGTTGTTGTCGGCGCATGTTATTTTTCAGTATAAAAATGAATATTACTGTGCCTTATGCAGTTGTTACATGTTAGACAAAGACGTATATAGTCATATGAAAAAAGAAACACATGTTTTGATGTTAAATAGCACACCGGTTATACCTGAGTACGGGTATCATTTTATCAGAGCAGTAAGTATTTTTTTTTATGTCAGAGGGAGGCAAACGAGCAGGCGGGTCACGAGATATTAAGTGATCACCACCAACCACAGAAAACTGCAACACCCGCGGGGTTACAGAAGCGTCGCCGGCCTAAAAAAACTCCCGCCCTCCTCTCCTGATTTGAGGAGGGCTGGGAAGATGGGCCTCCGGCTCTCCCACTCACCGGACGGAGCATGGCGGTGGATAGCCGCCATTCAGGCGTCGGTCTTCTGTAGGAGTGTGGTACTTCCCCGGATGAGCCGGCCCATTCATGCTGCAGGCTAACAAAGCAAGCACACCATTACAAATAGTGGCTCCATACCACTCGATTACTCGAGTACTTTTACATAATATAATTATACTAGCGACCTGCCCCGGCTTTGCATGGGTTTAAAGACATCCTTGTGAACCACCCTATCTATTAAATATGTATATATATGTATAGTATTCGCGTCCTCTCTCGTGCGCCATTGAAAACATTTTCACAGTCGCTGACATTTTAAGGATTTTATACCCAAAGGGTAAAATTTGATTCTATTACTGAGAATTCGCTGTCCGTCTGTCAGTCACCAGGCTGTACCATGAACCGTGATAGTTAGACAGTTGAAATTTTCACAGATGATTTATTTCCCTTGCCGCTATAACGGCAAATACTAAAAACTGAATAAAATAAATACCTATTTGAGGAGGGCAACCTAACCTAAGCCAACCCAAAAATCAATACGATTTTTTTGCCATTTAAGTAAATAATAGTACGGAACCCATCGTAAGCGTGTCCAACTTGCACTGAGCCGATTATTTTTTTATATCGATAATGAAATTATTTGGATTTTACACTGTCAATATAATAAACTATTTATTCTATATAATCTTATTTCCAGATTCAGAATTTTTCACATTGTGGAATTTGTCATATGGCTTTTCTCCCAGATATGATTTATCAACATTTGCAAGACCGTGAACATACTGCATTGCTCGAATATTCTCTAGGTATAGCTTCAAACATACAATATGAACCATCAAATATTCAATGTGATACTACAGAACATCATAATTCAATTAATAATAACGTTCAGGGCCCAGCGCAATTGACGTCTGAAGAAACACTAAACTTATTAAACGGTACCAAAGAAAATAGCGAAAACGCGGATAATGACACAGATCCTATCATAAGTGAACCTGCCGGTCCTCTTGAAATCAATGATAACACAAATAATATCGATGAAAGTAATGATAAAAGAGAAATTTTAAAAAGTCTACTCAGTGAAAAAATTAGGGAACTTCTGAAGAGTTACATAAAGGCTAATAAAGGTGACGTCAACGTTACTCTTGAAATCAGTGAAAATAAAATTAATGATAATGACGAAGTCCTCGAAACTGTAGTCGTTTTAATGAAAGACAGTGCAAACATTAACGAGACCGAGAAATTTAGTTCAGATGTAAACATTAGTGATAAAGACGTTTCTATTGAAATTAATGGAAATAAAAATAATGATAATAAAAATAATGCTGATAAAAATAATGATGATAAAAATAATGCTGATAAAAATAATGATGATAAAAATAATGATGATAACAATAATGATGATAACAATAATGATGATAAAAATAATGATAATGAAGAAATTTCCGTAACTGAAGTAGTTTTATTGAAAGACAGTGCAAAAATTAACAAAACCGACAAAATTAATGTACAAGTTGACATAAGTGATAAGGAAGTTCCACTTGAAATTAAAGAAAATAAAAATAATGATAGTGAAGAAATTCCTGAAACTGTAGTTTTAATAGAAAATGTAGCAGATAATAACGAAACCGAGAAAACTGATTCAGAAGTTGACATAAGTGATAATGACGTTTCTCTTGAAATTAATGATATTAAAGAAATTCTCGAATCTGAAGTTGTTCTAAAAAGAGTCAGTTCAAAAATGACACTTATGTCGTATAACACAATGGTACCAAAAGGCGACGGTAACAGATATTGCTTTATTTGTGCAGAATCTGTTACATATGAGAATTTAAAAACACATGTTAATAATGATAAACATGTAAAGTTAATGAAAGATATTAAATTCTTAGAAGAATATACTAATAATTTGATTCGACAGGTAAGAGACAAATATATAGGTACTAATAAATATATTTTCACAATAACCATATGTTTATTTATTTCATTTAATAATTATAATTTACATTTACATACTTAAATAAAAAATAATACTATAAAAACGAAAAAATAAATAAATATAACTTAAAATTTTACAAAAAACAAAGTTTAGAGACTTGAGATACTATCTCATTATATTTTTAAATAACATTAATATCTTTCGTATTCATATTTTCATATTAATTGTTATAAAAATATTGCATTGCTAGATTATTATTTCAAAATCCCTAATACTAGTAATTACCTATTACTTATTTTCAGAAATCAAGTTTGTACCATTGCTTTCTGTGCAATACAATAATGACCGGTTCAGAATTAAAAAGACACATAACTTGGCCAATACACAAGGAGCAAAAGCGAACAATGACACATTTATCAACGTCACAGATTACGGGTTTAAAAAAAATGACCTTCGCAACGTCAAGAGAGGATAAATGTTCCCGCCAAAAAGAACCCGAATTTAAAATTTTATCTTCGATATCTGTCACTAAGAAAAAAGATACTATTACTCGCAAAGACCAAGTTATAATATTAAGTGGGTATAAAATAAAATTAACGATAAAATGGGATATTTGGAATGGTATAGCATCCACACAAAATACGTATAAATGTGTGATTTGCCAAGTGCCTTTGAACGAAGGAGCAAATGAAATTAATGACCATATTGGAACGAATGAACATAGATCTAAAATGACAATGCCGTTAATGACGGAATACTTCCCCAGCTTGTTTAGAAATGTAAGATTATTTTACCTTCTAGCAAAAATTTAGTTAAAAGTGGTCGTTTAAAGGTACTTACTAAGAATCTGCTGTAACCTGTGACTGAACCTTGATACATAGCTAGAAATTTGAAATTTTCATAGATCATGCAATTATATTGCAACTATAACGATAAATCACTGCATGGTATAGAATCGCTGTCTGTCTTTATGTATGCTTAATCTTTAAAGTTTTTTTTAATAAATAGGGTGAATCACACGGAAGGTTGTTAAATCCGTGTGAGGCCGGGGCAGGCTATTTAAAATAAAATTGAACTAAAATACATTGGTCTTTGTTATAAACATAGTACCTTTAATTAATCTTTGGATATCTAATAACACAAGTACCAAACTTACTTTGGAACTAACATAAATTGACTATGTGATTTGTCTCTATTTATAACTTAATTCTGAGTAGTTCAAATTGATAGATATTCATGATCAAACTAGTTTCGTCGTGACATTCATGTAAGTAGTTACTTCCTTCATGACATATTTGCTGTCACGATTTCCGTTCTCCAGAGAACATTTCCACACACATTTCTTTAAATTGTGATGTATTTTTCACAGGTCGGTGAAAATCAGTACAACTGCGTGGTATGCAATACACTGATATGCAACAAAGATGTTCTACTGAACCATGTGGAGAGTAAAAATCATCTAAGTAACTTTGTAGCCGCAGTGAACAACTCTTCTAGAAATTTCTCTGAAGAAATAATAATATAATTTTAGAATAGACACTCCTTCCACTTATAATTTTGTATTATAATGAGTTTTAATAAATACTGACAATAAATGGATTCATAAAAATGTTTTTAAGAATTCCCATAAAAAAAAAAACAAAAAATTTAATTCCGTGCTGTTAACCGTTGTGGAGTTCTCTCATCGGGAGCCGATCTTGGGTGCACCATCAGGTCACGCTTGTCATAATAATGCGTTGCAAAAATAATAAAAGTAAAACCCCTAAAAGAACAAAATTAGGAAAAACCCTGATACATGCATTTGATTTAAAGAGCATTCGTGCCAAATTTTAATTCGATCGGTTAAGATTTTTTTTCCATACAAACTTTGACACCCCTTTTCACCTCTTTAGGGGATGATGATTGTAAACTTCTTATCTGAGCACTGTGTAATAATAATATTGCTGTCCAAATTTCAAGTTTATAGTTTACACCCTTGTTCTTTTATATATATACATAGATGTCAAAACAATGTAATTGCGACTTTTTTTTAATTAAAAAAGTAAATGCGGCTAATAAATCTTTATTACCATATATGCCAAATTTCAGCTCAATCGCACACTGGAAAGTGATTAAAAACTTAGCTGAAGCTAAATAAAAGCTTGTAGCAAACAGAATGCATTAAAATGCGCGCGTGTGGCACCTCTGGTGTTGCAGGCGTCCATAGGCTGCGATAACCGCTTACCGTCAGGTTTTTTTTTATGTAAGAGGTAGGCAAACGAGCAGGCGGGTCACGTGATGTTAAGTGATCACCGCCGCCCATAGACACCAGCAACACCCGCGAGGTCACAGAATCGTTGCCGGCCTTTAAAGTCATCCGCAAATAGGGAGGGCGGGGAAGTTGGGCCTCCGACTCTCCCACTCACCGGTCGGAGCATGGCGGCTGATAGCCGCCGTTCAGGCGTAGGTGGGCCGCATGACTGTTTGCCAGCTTCGTTGTATTAAATAGAATGTTCTAGATTATAATAAACAGTATATTTTTTTCTGAAAATTTTAAATACATAGGTAGCTTTGGTATGTATACTAATAAGTTCAAGGAATATTTTAGTGATTAAAATGAGATGTTCGATATAGCTATTTCATAGTAATTCATTGAAAAAATACGAAGCTTAGTAAAAATCAATGAAAATATAAAAACATTGCAATCTCATTTCGACAATGATGGGCACCACCAGGGAGCGAGAGGTTAGATATAGCTATCTCGTAATAATTCATTCAATCCTAATGGCGACAACGTAGCGTAGCAAATAAACAACGATGAAGAGTACAATGACATATTGCTGTCTAGTTTTACTCAATGCAATGATGTGCACCATAGAATGACACATTTTCAATGAAATTATTTCGTAGTAATTCATTGAAATATTATTTACGTTACACGTAACTTAGTAAACAAAAACAATGAAAAGTACAGTAACATCATGCTATCTCGTTTTCGCATGCGAATGAGACACTCCTTTTTGACTTATGATCGCCTGGTACTTTTCTCCCCTTGGTTGTGCCATCTATAAAAAAACCGATTTTGTAAGATTCTAGGCCGAATACTGTATACAACTGAAATAATGATTTTAATAAAGTATTTCTAATATTTCTATGTAATATATTTGCCAAAATGGCTATAAGAATAATATGCATAAAGTTAAAGTGAGGGTAGCAAAAAATCAACCAGAAATCTTTATAAAACAAAATAAAAACAGTGGGTAAAATGCTAAATTAAAATCATCGTGTTAAATGTTAACATACGCTTTGAAATGCTAGGACATCATAAGTTAAAAGGTGGTCTCACAGTTCGATAGTTTTTTTGTAGTAATTCATTGTATCTACACGTCATGCGCAGCATAGAAAATAATGGACGAAGGAGAGTTCAGAAACATATTGCTGTTTTGTTTTACGCCTGTTTCGTAGTAAATAATTGATAAATATTATTTACGTGACACGTAACGTTGCATAGTAACGTATAGTATACAAACAAAGATGAAGAGTACAATCACATATTGCTGTCTTGTTTTAGCGAGAGACTGTGACACCACTTCTCGACTTATGATCGCCTGGTACTTAAAATGATTTTTAATCAAGTTTTCGTTAAAAAATATGATGTTTTAAGGTGTAACAGACGCTTTGAAACACTAGGACATCATATGTTGAAAGGAGATTTCACAGTTTCATGGCTTTTTCGTAGTAATCCATTGAATATACATTTTGCCTAGCGTAGTAAACAAGCAGCGACGAATGAACGGAAATATTACCTCTATTCTGCATGATGTGCACAAGAGAAAGGTTCGATATAGCTATTTCATACTAATTCATTGAATCGTCATACGAAGCTTAGTAAATATCAATGAAAATATGAAAACATTGCTGTCTCATTTAATCAATGATGGGCACCTCCAGAGAGCGAGAGGTTAGATAAAGCTATCTCGTAATAATTCATTCATCCTATTGGCGTCCACATAGCGTAGTAAACAACGATGAAGAGTACAGTAACATATTGGTGTCTCGTTTTGGCGAGAGACTGTAACACCACTTCTTGACTTATGATCGCCTGGTACTTAAAATGATTTTTAATCAAGTTTTCGTTAAACAATTGATGTTTATTAAAGGTGTAACAGACGCTTTGAAATACTAGGACATTATACGTTGGAAGGAGATTTCACAGTTTTGTGGCTATTTCGTAGTGATCCATTGAAAATACGTTTTTCGCAAAGAGGTGTCTACTCTTTTCGACTTATGATCCCCTGGTACTTCAATTTACGATAATCATCATGTTAAATGTCAACAACCAAAACAGACGCTTTGAAATACTAGGACATCATACGTTAAAAGGTGGTCTCACAGTTAGATAGCTTTTTTGTAGTAATTCATTGCATCTACACATCATGCGTAGCATAGTAAACAGTGGACGAAGAAGAGTTCAGAAACACATTGCTGTCTCGTTTTACTTCCTGTATCGTAGTAAATAATTGTTTTCACTATTTACGTGACACGCAACGTTGCATAGTAACGTATAGTAAACAAACAAAGATGAAGAGTAAAGTAATATATTGCTGTCTCGTTTTGGCGAGAGACTGTAACACCACTTCTCGACTTATGATCGCCTGGTACTTAAAATTATTTTAAATCAAGTTTTCGTTCAACAATGATGTTTAAAGGTGTAACAGACGCTTTGAAATACTAGGACATCATATGTTGAAAGGAAATTTCAGTTTTATAGCTTTTTCGTAGTAATCCATTGAATATATATTTTGCCTAGCGTAGTAAACAAGCAGCGACGAATGAACGGAAATATTATTCGGCATGATGTGCACAAGAGAAAGGTTCGATATAGCTATTTCATATTAATTCATTGAAACGTCTTACGAAGCTTAGTAAATATCAATGAAAATATGAAAACATTGCTGTCTCATTTTATCAATGATGGGCACCACCAGAGAGCGAGAGGTTAGATAAAGCTATCTCATAATAATTCATTCATCTTATTGGCGTCCACATAGCGTAGTAAACAACGATGAAGAGTACAGTAACATATTGCTGTCTCGTTTTGGCGAGAGACTAACACCACTTCTCGACTTATGATCGCCTGGTACTTAAAATTATTTTTAATCAAGTTTTCGTTAAAAAATATGATGTTTAAAGGTGTAACGGACGCTTTGAAATACTAGGACATCATACGTTGAAAGGAGATTTCACAGTTTCATGGCTATTTTGTAGTAATCCATTGAATATACGTTTTGCGTGGAAATATTATATTGCAGTCTCGATAATCAATGATGTGTACAAGAGAGAGGTTCGATATACCCGTTTTGTAGTGATTTTATGAAAACACAAATACTATTTATGTTACACGTAGCGTAGTAAACCATTAGTAAACAATCTACGATGAAGAGTAAAGAAACATAATGCTGTCTCGTTTGTTAAAATGAAAATAAACATTGTACGTGATATGCGCAGTAGCAAATAATATGGCGCCATCTTTTATCAACTCCACGATGTATTATGTTCGAGACATTGCAGATCATCGATGATTTTTAATGTCACGAATATCCGATAGATGACGCGTTTTTGCTAGAAAAATACTTTTATAAGGCTAAAAATGTCTTACCTATTGGTTGATGCTGGTATATTTAGCGCTTTATGCATTGTAAGTCATTTACATTTGGTATGCAACATTGAATATTATAAAATACGTAGGTTACAAACATCAACTGAAAAACAAATATCGGAAAGAAAAAGACAGATGTCGCCATTAGCAGTTTCTTTATTCAATAAACGAGAATTTGCATGGACTATGCTGACAAAATACTATTACAATATCTATTTCACAAATTGCCTACCACTCATAAATACATTTTTCTCTCGCAACATAACACTTTCGCATAACGTCACTTTCGCAAATGTCAAAAGCGACATTATGCGAAAACGTCGTTTTGCGAAAGTGTCATTTTGCGAATGCTACATTTTACGACTAGTAAACAATCTGCCATGTACACATTCAGTGCCGGTGCCCATTTTACGGTGATCTCGACCCTTTCATCACTGAAGCGACTAATAATTGTAGTCGTCTCCGTTGGCCTCTTCAGGGTTGTATTTATTGTCATCGTCCGGTTCCTGCTTGATCTGCATGTCCATCGCTGGCAGAGAGAACTCTGGGTAATCTGTGGGGAACAAACAAACTTATTAAAAAAAAAATTAGCTTACGCCTACGACCTCGTCCGCGCGTAACTACTATTGTCAATGTCTCTGGTTCTAAGCGGCGTATCGAGATGAAACCAACGCTATATTTT
This sequence comes from Cactoblastis cactorum, assembly GCA_020352625.1. Lineage (NCBI taxonomy): Eukaryota > Metazoa > Arthropoda > Insecta > Lepidoptera > Pyralidae > Cactoblastis > Cactoblastis cactorum. The sequence continues at coordinate 10,799 of JADGIL010035619.1, forward strand.
AAGTTAGACCTTCTACGATGCAACTGTAGAAACCGCATTAGTTTCCTGTTAAATATCTTCTATGCACAGATGGTTCAGTTAGTTTTATTATATGTATAGATGTGTGGATAAAAATACAACTACAAAATGTTAAATTTAGTTAAATATAACAAAATGTGTTTGCTTTTAGTCGAAGACCATCTGCGGGTTCCATTTTAGTTTTACTCTCCCCTATCTACTCTCGTCATTATTCTAACGCGTCGTCTCTTTCTACCCTTGACTGTGCGGTCTCTCTCATTAACTTTCTGACACTTTGGTGACATCTGCATATGCCACAAGACTAAGGAGTTATGTGCAATAAACCTAAACCGCGCAAGTAGAGTGTCATGAGATTGGACGCATATGTACAAGCTCCGAAATGACTCTGTCGGAGCCGCGGTTCCCCAGACATGACACCCGGCCTGGCGGGAAGATCTTCCCTTTGTGGCGGTCGAGCATCATAACCCCGCTCCCGCTACACTGGGAAGATCTTCCCGCCAGGCCGGATGTCATGCCTGGGGAACCGCGGCTCCGACAGAGTCATGTCGGAGGTTGTATATATACACGTCCAATCTCAGGAAACACTGCTTGCGCGGGTTAGGGACATTGAAGATAAAACCTTTATCTTGTGGCGTAGGTAGATGTCGCCACAACGTCTTTATC
>JADGIL010035622.1:0-10554 GCA_020352625.1 Cactoblastis cactorum
TATCATTCACAAATCTTACGTTTTTCGTAAATTTGATTTCAAAACATTACACATTATCTCCAACACACTATTATTTGTTCATAAATGAACCTTTCTTTTACTTATTTATTTCTTATTCCTTTAAACTTTTCCTTAAAAGTATAGAAAAGTCTACAATTGAACATAGCCTCTAAGTGCTTTGTATCCAAAAATCGCACTCATATTATGTTAATCTCCCCACATAAAAACATAACTATTCATCTCCTCACTTTAAAACTTATCATATATACAATCTTTCTATAAAAATTAAAAGATTGTGTTTACTTTTTATAAATTTATTCAAAACAAAAGCATAAAGTTCGCTAAGTAAAATAGCCATTAAGTCTTAATTCAGTAAATATATCGCTTTCCAGAAAACATATTACATAAATTTCAGTAATCCTACCGGAGGTTTGGTTTAAAAAACGAGCGTATTTATAAAAATCGTTTTTTTTAATCAAAAACAAATTTAATTTACTTCATTTCGTTTCTTTTTTTCAAAGGCATTAAAAATTCTAAAATACTATGGTTTAAAAATTTTAAAATTAAATAATTATGTAGTCGCAAGTCGGGCTGATAAATAAAAATACAGCACCTAGCTTGTCGGTATTGTTTTATAAACTACAAAGCAATTAACAGAAGCTACTTTGTCAAAAACTTACACTTTCGATCCTTTCCTTTGTCAATAACAGTAAGATCCTCCTTTATAATATTAAAAGAAACATAATTCAAAATTCGTCGATTCCAGTAGGAGCTAAAATTCCGTTTTAATTGTTTTTAATTTTGTAAAAATAAACATTAACTTCATAACCAGTGTTACTATTGAACATAATTTCTTTACCAAATCATAATTAACATATGTAAAAAGTTTGCTTCTCTTTGTTCTAAACTTTGCAAATCTCATTGATAAAGGACTTTTATTCATGAATTTCGTAAATCGAATAATATTAGTTATAAATTAAATAAATATATTTTAAGCAAATATATAATATAAATTTTATTAATAAGTTATAAATTTAATAAAGATAGTTATAAACCAAATAACTCATCAATAAATTAAATAACCGAGATATAAGAATAAAAATTAAGGGTTTCCTGGTAACTTAGCTTTTAAGTAAATTTTCTTAAACACGGGTTTAAATTGAATAAATATGTTTTATTTAAAGTATCAAATAAAATATTTACAAAAAAGTTATAAACCAAATAAAGATAGTTGTAAATTACAAACTGGAAATTAAATTAAATGGCTGATTAAGTATCAAAAATTAGAGTTAAACATAATAAGTCAGAATTTAAGTAAAATTTCCAATAATTATTCAAATTCTAAATAATTTGTAAAATAAAAATTGAACTACGACTAACTTAGTGTAAAAATGAATAAATAAATAATAAATCGAAAAATTTATTCCTGTTTTATAAATATTATGAAGATTTTACTTAAACACTTTTGCAAAAATCATAAAGGCATATTGATAAAATTTTGAATAGTTTTGATTGGCTTTCGCAGAGGACTTCATTATGATCGAGGTATCTTTAAAATGTTTTTAGTAATATGTTTTTGTTTTTTACTATTTTAATGTGGTATTTAAGGGATCTTTCTCTCTTAAATTACCTTAAACATGAACTTTTAGACTCTTAATTAAAGTTAATTCTTTTATAATTATATTAACCAATGATTATTTATTTGTTTTTGTTATAATCCTTTTATTTCCCCTTTACTGATAGAGGGGTACCACGTTAAAAGTTTTGACACATAAGTAAATGCCTAATTTATTTAAATTTAATCTTTTATAGTTTTGAAGGGGTTAAAACCTTAGGAGACCCTTCTACTAAATTAAATAAATAGTTCAATTAGATTCTAAACACACAACAATTGCCAACATAATTACAAAGCACAAATTTATTAAAATGCAATGTAAGAGCAGCAAAATTAGCATTTTATAGCGCGTCATTGTAAAAATATAGCTATTTTGCTATTTTGATTTTAAAAAGGTATTTGAACGAGATTTGAATTTTAAATATTAAATAATTTTTTTTAATATTCCTAAAATAATAAAGATTAGTTGTCCAGAGAACCCAATAAATTTTCTAATTATCAAATGCTTCTTAATTTACAAAAATAAAAATATATGAAACACTAAATATTAATAAGCAATTACCTTTGTAAAAATTTTTAAAAAATTGACTGAGATTAACCAAAAATAAGAGATAGATATAATTCTTCTATATAAAAAGGAAGAAGTATAGAATTTTTTGAATGCATTAGCTGCTTTGTTATATTTACAATAATACTCAAATTGTTTCCAAATAGCATATGCCAAAACTTTAAATTCTTATTTTCACATGCCACTAAAGAATTAACTAGAGAAGAATAACTAGTTTATTCGGATTATTGGTTCTCTTATTAAGCCTTTAGGTAAAAAATATTGCTCTTATATCCACTGAACTGTAAAACACATATTAAATTATGTGAATCCTACGACAGGGCACATATGCAGAACGTTGAAAACCTTTGGATGAGAATTTAAAAGAAGTAAAAAATTTATATTGCTCAGAAAATACGAATGTAAATTAGATAAATTTTTCTTTAGGTATAAATCTAAAATGATGAAATTTTAAATTATTTATTTTCGTGGAGCCAAGTAATATGCTCTGGGTTGGATTTTGAACAGTTATTTTAATAAAGGGTTTAAAACATTTTACTTTATACATTTTATTCTTCTTTTATGCCATCAACTATTCCTATTAACACTAAAATACTTTTTCTTTTTTTTTTTGTAAACCAGTCGGTGTAAGTCTCTTTTTTTCCTTTTTTCCAATCTAACTCTTTATAAAAAATTATACATTATTAATTTTTTAGAAAATCTGTAATATATTATTGTAATATCTTTATAACATAATTTTTTAGACAACGGTTCGAAACCTCAATCTTCAAATTTATTTTTTATTTTTATTTTTCTGAATATAAATAACCCATGTCTAACAGAGCAGGAATTTTAAAAAAACAAAAGATGAAATATATTTATTTAAAACACTTATTATTCAGGTCATATCCCTCAGGATACGACAATTAATTTACAATTTAAATTATTTTCTTATTTAATTATTAACCTAACTCCCCTAAAGTTTTATATTTTAAGACAGCTGTATTTTGACTCTTTCGCTTTTAAATGTTTTTTAAAAATTGATTTTAAAAAAATAGAAACCCAATTATAATTTAATCATTTTAATATTTTTCTATAAAGTTAAGATGTTTTCTATTTATTATCGTTCTTTTTTCGTTTATTTTAGTCAAATGATTAGGTAAAATATTTTTGGAATTTTTGTTCTTTAAAAAAATAACCCCTATTTTTGATCAAACCTTTCCCTTTAAAATCGTCTCTTTTATTTTTTTTTCTTCGAAAACATATCAAAATAACAGTTTTTTAATTATTATAAAATTTCATCACGCATCAATGATTTGGTTAATTGCTCATCATGTTATGTTAATATCCTTGAAATCTACAATATTAAAAAAACTCATGGCATTTTTAAAATAATCAAATAATTGATTTACACTTTTAGGCTGCATAAAAAATAAAAGATTTCCACTTAGAAAAAAATTTTTCAATTGGGATTAAAAAAAGAGAGTAAGAAAGTAGAAATATAATTTTAAATTTTAATCTTTGTTAAATGTCAAAAATTTTCGCATTAAGGTGAAATTTTACATTATTAAGAATGAAAATTTCGCTATTAATCGGTCCTTTAGCTAAGGTATTAATTAAATTTGTCAGATATTCAGAAAACCATTCTGAATTATTAAGGAGAGGGTAATATGGTCTTATCAACTTGTTCCTTTTTAAAATTAAATGTATTTTTAAAAGACTTTACTTATTTAAATTTTGATTTATATATTTTAGCTACTTAACTATAAATTAATGTATATTTCTCTTTTTTAAAATAATGATCATTTGCCAATATGAAAAAGACCAATCGCCTATAAAGAGACTTGGAACATCCAACCACTAGAATGTGATAGTTTTAAATTAAAAAATCTTATTATATCATGAATGCGCAAATAGAACGATTTTGAGCCTCAGTATTCAAAATTTTTGAAAGTAAACATACCTATTGGAGCTTTTCCATAATTTTTTTTAATGAAAAAAATCCTACCTCATAGATGAAATAAAAAGATTGTATAAATTTTCCGCTATAAATTATTAAATCTTAATGTATGTTTTTATTGAGAATTTGGAGTATTTATTGTGTTTCTTGTTTCAGGAATAGCTTTTTTCCTTTAAAAACTAAAGTTCAATTTTCTATAGCCCTGTGAATAGAAAATATACTTTTATTGATAAATCTCTCTTATTTTATTTTTTTGTAGCCCTTTAAGGTTAATAGTACGGTAATTACTAATAAATCCGTTGAGAAAACTTTTTTGTTTTTCTACCACATCTTTTTTCTTAATTAGTAGCCCTGTCGAAATATGCTTTTTAACTATAATGTCAAGAGAGGTTAAATCTTTTATTTTTTATATAAAATTATAAAAACTGTAGTCCATTCTTTCATTAAATAGTTTATCACTCTTTTTTTATCTCAGGTTGTTTCGTTCCATTCTCTTTCTTGGGGGTGATATATAATTTTTTATTCATTTTAAATTTATTGAAATAAAAAAGAATTTCATGACAATAAAATTTATAGTTGTTCTTAGTATTTATGGCAGTAGTGTTTGGATAGAAAATTTTGATTTTCCTTTGTTATACCATCGTATGATGATTTCAATGCATTCTTATAAAACTTTTCTTTTTTAAATTTATATAAAGTAAACTTAATTATTTTATATCTTTTTTAACAGAAAAAATAAAAAAGAGACGATCTAAAATGAAAAAGCTTGATCAAAAGTACATTTTATATTTTTGACGAAATGAATGAAAAAAATTTATGTAATTATTTGACAAAAATTAATGAAAAGAGGGAGATGTTAAATTAAAAAACTATAAATTATTTACTTTTAAAATAAAAGTTTTATATAAATTATATATTTATTCAACCATATACTCTATAAATAGCTTTAGAGAGATATTTAAAAAACAGCAACTAAAGATTTGTATGTAAAAGATTGTTATCCATTTTATTCTGGAGCCTTTATATAATAGGGTGTAACATTTTATTGTTAGCATAATAAAGTTTGTAAAATTGATGGCTTTGATACATTTTAAGTTGAACAAAAGAATTGATAACTTTTTCGACAATTTCATAATTTAAATAAAATATTTATATTGATAAAAATAAATAAGGTTTAAACAACAATATAAAAATTAATAATAAAAAAGAAAAGGTTTTAAAATAAAAATAAATCTCTAGATATAAAATGCGAAATGCTGTAATTTTGTTTATATATTTTCTTACTAAAATACAATCATGAAAAACTCAATACATTTTTAAGAGAACAAATTAGAGCTATGGTTTGTTCGAACTGTTGTAAAAAAGATCGTTTTAGTCTTTTTAGGGGTTAAATATTTTTTACTCATTAAAGCTGCTAAGCTATTTTACCTTGTACTTTTAACTCTAAAAATGCCTTCTTCATATTAAAGTTTTAAATTTAAAAAATGTAAACTGCCTTTAAGAATTAATGCAGATCATTTTTGGAGTCATAAAACTCCCATTTTCCATATTGCAAATATTAAAGAAAAACTCGCATTGTCTAAAAAGCTAAATGTAAAGGACTAAAACAATGGGCTAGAACAAAGCCTTAGGTGCCGTCATGTTTCTAGCAGTATTTCTAATAAATTTATGGGGATCATATAAGGACAAATTGCTAATGGTTGGATTTGCAGGGTCTTCCCCGGGATGTATTATATAAATAAGTGTTTGATTAACCTCTTTATTTAAATTCATGTCTATCTCTTCTAAAATGTTCTCTTTTTATACTTTTTGCCCATTTTAAGCAACCAATAAGAAAACACACATTTACTCCTTTTGGTACTATTGGTGGGTAAAGTTGGATACCGGATCGTTAGGCGATCTATCCAACTTTGATAAAAAAGATGTTGATCAGACATTTTATGTCCTTACATTTAGATCTAAAACAAAAACTTTTACTAGTATTTACATTTGAATTTGTTTCATATCCTGCATATTCACAGGTAAATGTTTTAAAACTATTAAATATAAAAAATTTTAAAAAATAAAACAATATAACCCTGCTATACTATAGCTTGGAAAGTATTAAACAGCTTAAAGGTTGATTTTCGATTTTTACGCCCCTAACCGAAATTAACGATAATAATATGTGGTAGCTCGAAAATTATATCCATTCGTAAAAATTAGTAAGATATTTTTCAAAGACTATTTATTATGTGTAATAGGGTCATTTAACAAAAAAATATATAATAAATTAAAATTGATAATATTAAAAATAATAATAATAATAAACTTAATGTTTTATTTAATATATTTAATTTCTTTTAAAGCATTAATGAATCCTAATCAAATAAATTTTTTTATGTGTTCTACGAAAAATAAAATGAGATAACCATGTATTGATTCCTTTCTTAGTTCTGTTACGAGGCTTTATCAAGTGTTTAAGGCCGTTATTAAGACGTTCTATAGTGTTAGTGTGGGTACCGGTGATAGGATCTACAAAATTTTTAGAGTGATTAACGGTAACGTGTTCGTGTTTCAAATAATCACATACCGGAACATAGGACTTAAATTTATCAATATAAATTATAGACCCTGGTAATATGAATTGTTGGAAAACAGGGAGGATAGATTCAGCGGTTCTATCCGAAACTTCAATAAAAAAGATTTTTTTATAGTTTACGTGCAATGCCACCAACTACCCACACACCATCAACGATGTCTCTTCTGTTATATTTGCGCTTACCGAGTTTTGTTTCGTCAACCTCAACAATGACACCTTCCCCTTCGATTTGCATATCATTAAACTCAAGGAATCTGCACTAATTCCTTATGATACTCACACCAAACAGTTACAGCTTCAGAGCCAATTTCCAGCATCTTCGCTATTTCGACAGTACTAACCTTGTGAATATATAATTAACATATCATTAATACATTATTTACAGCTACTTTGTTATTGGAAAAGAACGTGTCTTTGAAGATAGAAGTTTTGACTCAGTGCCTCTTTTTCCCGCACACAAACACATATTTATCGGTGTGATAAACCATTTCTGATTTACATCTGAAGCATTTTTTGCTTCCAGGAAGGACGCCAGCAATTGACAGCACTTTCTTCATTTTCTGCTAGGGTCATAATTATTTGAGGTTCATGGTTAGATTTTATTTGATTTTAGCTTAAAAAATGTTTTAGATTTTAAACTAAAAAATAACTATAATGTTTTCTAATAAAATTTTTTTATCTTATTAAAATGTAAATTATTAATTTTTTCACCGAAATATTAGGGGTTAAAAAGTGCTTGTAAGCTATCGAAAAGACCGTTAGAGTTGTATTTTTTCGTACAAAAGAAAATTTTAGAAGATTCTACTTTCTTAGAATCCCTTTTACTTCCTCTAAAGTTAGGTTCTAGATCCCTCTTCTCCCCAAAGTGAAAAAATATGCCATAAAACAAAACCAAATATTTCAACTCATATTAATAATTTGGAACTTACCAGCACTAAAATTCTCTAGACAAGTTATGACTAAATTAAATAGAGTTCTAAAGTGCCGAATATATTTTGTTTGGTTTTAAAATACTGTTTTGTAATCCTATAACTTATTTAACTTTCTACGATCCCTAACTGCCAATATTACAAAGCTGATTCTTCTTTTTATATTCTTTTAATAACATCATATTTTAAGTAAAATTGTTAACAGTAAGATTTTTATGTAATGTACTTTTATTCTTTTTAAGACAAAAGCGAAACAAACTTGTTTTAAACGTTAAAGCATTTATGAAGCTATTCATTCTAGCTTTGCAATCGTAAACTAATATTCCTTAAACTCTACAAATACATAAAATGCAACTCCAATTTAGGAATATTATAATTTACTCTTAAAATTATACACCTATAGCGTTTTAGGCCCAGAGCCGTAAACTCTTTTATAACTAGCTGGTAGACAGCACCCTTTAAAAAGAATAAAAATTTTCAAATAACAATAAATATATAAATATTAATTAATAAAAGATTAATTACAAATAAATTAATAGTTAAATGAAAAAAAAATATCACAAAAAAATACTTGAAAAACTAAAATAAAGATACATCAATTTTACCATCTTAAAAAGACTGTTATATTCAATATTTCATAATAGCATCTCTGTTTTTTCTTAAAATATACCTCAACATTATTTTCTCCTCTTCTTCTTATATATTTATATCTAAATGTAGATTCTATCTAAAACAATATCAAAATGTTTTAAAGATGCTTTTTCTTTCAATCTCATTGCTCAAAAGACTTTGAAAATTTCATTGTTATTTTGTGAAATTCTTTTTTTCGTAAAACCTGTTGGATGAGTACTATTTTGTAAGTTTCTCTCATATTACTTACAGCACTTAGATATAAAGTCTTATCCATTATTACAATACTTCCTTACTCAAGTATATGCTCAAACAGCGACTTTAAAGTAAAGGTTTCTCTGTGGATAGTGATTCATAAACGTTATAACAGCTTTTTTCCTCAACCAAGTTAAAACCGGTGCATTATCAGACATTATTTATGAATAGAATTTTAGAAATTTTACACATAAGCTTTTTTCATATACTTTTACTTTTATTTTTTACCTTTCTGTTTTTAAAATCAACCTTTTCTTCTTCTATAAAATAAAGATTTATATTTTGAATTACTTTTTGTTATATATATTCTATAAAATTGATTTTTTGCATCGTCCTTTCTATATATATTTGAATCTACTTATAGATTTAATATAATTAATCATTATTTTAATTTTTAAAAATTTTTTTGTTTTTAATATATTATTGCTAATATTGCAATTTTTACATTTTTAAAATATTTTATTAATATATTTTTGTATTTTAATATATATATTGTTTCATTACAGCATGAGTTGTTTCGGATTTTGGAAAAATTCTCTATATATACATTACTCTATAACCGATATTGGGGTTAAAATTATTTTGATCGAGCATTTTGTGGTTGAAAAAGATAAATTTTTATTTTCTAATAGAGCTGTGTAACCCTATTAAATAAATATAGAAGAGAAGTCCAATCAATGATTAAAATATTTTAAAAATTCCAAAATAAACTGATATATTTATTATATCTTATAAAGTAATTAATTAATGGAGCAATTACTTAAATTTTGACTTTTTGATTTTACGGTTCAAGACTTCAGAATTCACCCTAAAATAAAATATATTATAAGATTAAATTAATTAAATGAAAATTAAATAACTTCAATTTAAATTTAAAAATGTAAAAATAAAAACGAGTGAGTTCTGGAGCCCTATTAGAAAATTTTAATAAATAAAAAAAATAATTATAATTTTTTAGCAGTACTTAACCAATCAAAACTATATTTTTTAATCTGAGTAAAAAATTCTATAAAAATATATTGATTAATAAAGTAATTCCGCCTTTGGGTTCTTGGGCGGGATTATTGTGTTATTCATATAAGTAAAAATTGTTAAGATATTTTAAATATGTATTTAGTTAAACAAAAATTAATTAAAAAATTTATCCTTAATGACAAGATTTTTTAACTTAAAAGACCTAAAAATGTCAGATTTCCTATTTTTTTTTGATAATAAACAAAGCATTAACTTTTTAATTGAAAAATAATTTTTACACCGGAATATACCCTGCTATAAATGTGATGCAGTTATAAAAATTGGAAGTATTATAGAAATTATCTTAGGTTTGTATATAGGTGTTCAAATCGAAGTTGTAGGAGTATAACTGGATTGACTGAAAAAAACTTTGATGAAAACACCTAATATAGCACTTAGAGATTATTTATAATGTTTGTTTTAATGGTTTGATAATACATTGTAAAAAGATGTTTGTAGAGATGCCAATGTATTGAAAAAGACGTTCTAAAAAATAAAGACAAACATTAATAAATACTTAGAAAAAGAATTTGTGGTTCCGCGCCTTCTAGGCGGTACAGATTACAGTGTACAAATAAATGAAACCGCCATTTGCCATGAATTTTTTATGGATAGTTTATCTGTTTTAAACGATGAATTAGAAGGTATTACTTGGTTGGTAGGATTTATTGAATCAAATTCAAATCGGATCAGGTATAAAATTGTAGAAAACCGAAAAGAAGAACCATGAGTAATCTTTTTCTTAGAGTTTTAAACCCTGGGACCACTGTTATACTTGACGCATATAAATCTTATCCAAGAGCAATCAGGGCTATATCTTGAATACATCATGTGGTAAACCATTCAACTGGGTCTAAAAATTCTGAAGGATTTCATACAAATAACATTGAAAACTTATGGTCAATATTAAAGTATAAAATCAAAAGAAGAATAGGGATCTTAAAATCAAATTTATTAACTTTTCTCATGAAATTCGATTATCGTTATAAAAATATAAGAGAAGAAGTGAAGTAGAGGTAAGAG
>JADGIL010035626.1:0-10276 GCA_020352625.1 Cactoblastis cactorum
TTCTTAAAAAAAAAAAAAAAAATTAGGCGAAAATATGCAAAATTCCCACGGGATCGGAAATTATAGGAAGCGGCAATAGTCACAGAATAAATTTAGTGGATATATATTATACGCCTTTATTAGACAACCATAGGTACGAGTAAAATGTCACTAATACCAAAGTTTTATTTCTCTGTTAGATTTACCGATTATTTTAGCAACATTCAAGCTTCCTCTTGTTTACATTTCGATGGAAATTGCTGAATGAAGCACAGATGAAATCATCTTTATTTTAAATTAGTTTATACCTGTGTTCTTGTCGATCTCTTTTCTCCTAAGCGGCGTTATTCGTGTTTTTAATTTTTACGGAAGAACATTTTATTTTCAGGATGAATTTTCGTTATTCGTGTTTAACGCTTCTGTGACCCTGTGGGTGTTGCAGTTGTTTATGGGCGGCGGTGATCACTTAACATCACGTGACCCGCTTGCTCGTTTGCCTCCCTCTTAGATAAAAAAAAAGAATAGCTTTGTGTTACTGTAATTTTTAAACCCACTAGTGAATGTCCCAAATAAAAAAATTGAAACGGATTAATAACACCACGCATTTGAAATTTTGGAGATATATATGTAGACACTTCTATTTATTTATTTGTTTTGGTAAAATTTAAAGTTTTTCTGTAAAAACTGTTCAGTGGAAGTCACCTGCATTGCACACAAGCTCGGTGCAGAATCGAGGCATTAATTACAAGCTTTGGAGGCTCTATGAAGTATCGGCAGAAGGCTGAGAGCTTACGAGAGCGCCGCAACTGGGCTAAGGGTTTTTCACCTTGCGATCTTAGGGCGGAGATTTGTCGACACTTTTTCAAAACATTTTTTAATTAAGATTACCTATAAGTATTTTGTTTTGGAGATAGTTTTATAATGCTAAATAGTAATAACATAAAATATATTGACTGATGATAAAAATGGAAAGTAGCAAATCTTGTTTGAAATTTGACACATTGCAGTAGAAGACCGTAAACATTTAAAAACCAATAAACGTTTAACCAGTATATGGCAAAATATAAAATTATTAGGGAAAGCTTTGTCTAAATGAGACTGCTGCTATTTATAATCCATTAATTACATAACTATATAAGTACTACAAGAGTAATTTTGATTCTCTTTTTTTAATTTGTCATTGCATTTAAGTGGTTATATTAGTGTGTCTGTGTTTTGCTTTTTCATTCTTGTTCATTGTAATAGGGAATAGGATGATCACTAGAATGAGAGAGCTCATTCTTGTGATCGTCCTATTCCCTGAAAAAATTCTATCGATATCTTACTAATATTATCGGCCCCCCTTGTCCCATTCCTAGAACACATCAAAGCATTTTATACACGAACGCCGTCGCATGAATACTGCTACACAACTTTCTTTACTGTAAATGAAACGAGAAATAATTATCGTGTATTTTATATTTTATCCACACTAGAACTTTAAATATGTAACCATATATTACTTCCATGCTATTCTTGGAACGAAAGAAAAACGTAGAACGAGCCAATTGTTTTTTATATTCTTATTCTGATTAATATTCTCCGAAGATCTATCATAAAAATCAAACCCACCAGTTATCTAAAACTAAACGCTTCCATTGTTCATTGTCATTGCGTAAAATACTCAATAAATAAAACAATAATATCGGAAGTGTACAGCGACAGGGTCCGGTGACCGATGTCTCGACATGTCTGATGATTGTTGGACATACATCGCGGAGACTGCAAATGGCGGCAATTTCTCAGGTAGAGGAAAAATAAGTTATGACGCTGTTTACGTACATCTGTGTTTTGTTCTCAGCGTTATTTTTTTAGGCTCGATTGGGCAAATAGAGAAATATTTTTCAACGATTGGGAAGATTTCTTTTTTATTTCATGGCCATATGGGTATATTTCCCAAGTGGCTGTACTGTCTATGAATAAAGATTTTCATTTCTTTCTTGGAAATTTCCTAAATCGAAGAACTTTGTTTTATAGATAAGTACTTGCCCTTTCTTATTATTATTATATCTATCTATTATTCTTATTATCACACGAAAACTAGTGTTTATCCGTAGATTTATTTGTTTAAATTGTCCACCAAAAATATTCTATACGAGTACATGTTCTCTGTTGTGAAAATACCTTATATTATTTTAATTTGTCTCGTACATTTAGAAATTGCATAAGGTTTTACTTCATAATACAAACAGTTATACCTCATGCATTTTACATCGTCTTTTATTCAGAACATTTCCTATTATCTCTTTGATTTGCATGAAATATCGCATAGCAAGGAAAAAAATAGGTATTATTTCATTTCATTGCAATTTCTTTATACTGTTCATAGACAGCCATATTTTCATTCAAACTGCGTAAAACCACAACCGGTATCTAATAATCCATAATAATAAACCCTAATCGGTTAAAAAAAATGTTTTGATTTCAAAAATAAAATGATTATCTACTTTTGTTTTGAAAGATATGTTTTGAGAGAAAAAAATGTTTTGAGAATTTATCCCGAAATTATCAAACAATCTATTCGCCCTAATTAACGTGCACACGTAGTAAAAAGTTACTGAGTCGGAATCGAATCCGGTTAATCCTGTCTTGCGCCAGATAGCCATCGGAGTGTGACGGGATGTTCAGCGATTAGCGAGAACCAACAATCTTTATACCCTAGGTGTAAGAGAGATGTTGTGTATTTGAGATTCTGTGTAATTTTTCTAAGAATTTGTAGCTTGGAAATTTCGTTTTTTCTCATTTGATATATTTAAAAAAAATTAAATAAGAGGGAGGCAAACGAGCAGGTCATGCGATGTTAAATGATCACCGCCGCCCATAGACAACTGCAATACCCACGGGGTCACTGAAGCGTTGCCGGCCTATAAAAAAACTCTGCCCTCCACAAATGGGGAGGGCGGGGAAGGTGGGCCTCCAGCTCTCCCACTCACCGGACGGAGCATGGCGGCTGAGTGATGAGTATGAGGAGGAGAGGTATATAGTAGCAAGAGAACATTCACAGTCCATACTTACCTTCATCGTATTTAGCTACTTCCCGTGTGGTACTTCCCCGGACGAGCCGGCCCATTCATGCTGCAGGCTCATACCTCACTACTACCTCTCATACTAGAACTACAATAACTTTATAAACTAAATTATCCTTTGATAAGCGAAAAGAATAATGTTTGATGTCATTTTTCAAAGCCATGTATTTGATTTAAATGTATCTTACAATAGGATGACTGACAGTACAGATATTAGTTAGTACCAGTGTCTCTTTTGAAGATCTTGTTTTCAGTTTAAAGCTGTAAAATCCTGCCAAACAAAAATATTTAAAATCCAAATAATATAGTTATAATAGATTTTTAAACTGTTATTTTTTTTTGGACCTATTATTTGGACCAAACTTATGCAAAATAATATTTGGATCATAATGCGCAATTAAATTTTAAAGTCTTATCAGGCAAAGTAAGGTTTCAGATAATGAAGAAAAGTTGTTCACTTTTTTGTATAACAAATATTTTTTTTATATTAACAGTTGTATAAAGACAAAGATTTCTGAAATATTCAATTTCTAATATCATATATTTTACTATTATGCAATTGTCAAACGCAACTTTCTCGAGAACAGATGCAAATAAAAATAGGTCTCAAGGAAAATTATACGAAACGCAGGACCCACGGACCGTGGGCAAAATTATGACTCTCAAAGAAACCCGTTAACGACCTTCTCATAAAGTGGACCGGTTAATGAGCAAGGCACGCGGTTTTTGCTCTGTAATTACCTGGTCTCGAATTAAAGGAATTTCCCTGGCACTAGTTCTATTTGGTTTCGTTATAATTTTTTATGAGAAGCAAATGGAGTGTTTTAACCTCCGACAAAAAGAGGCGTGTTATCAGTTTTTAAGTGAGTGTTTTGTTAGGGGTTTATAAATTTTTTAATTCGAGATTCAAAATCATCACAATCGACGGAGAAAAAATTCTACTATAAGTTGTCTTTGTGTGAGCATTGTTTTTACAATAGTTTTAAAAAGCCATAGTCATACAAATAAAAAATCACATCAAATAAGATATGGAGCCAAAAACCACAAGTTGTATATAACTCCCTCTAGTCTAACGTTTTCCCGGCTATGTCGTCGGTTGCAAAGATTTGGTATATAATTAACTTTTTTGTCAAACCATGATAAAATATACTACAGATTCAAATAGAAAAAAAAGCAAAACTTAAAGTTTTCATTGTCATTGATTTCGTTCATAGTCTATTAGGATTTCGGCATGCTTGTTTCGATCAACTTACCTAAGCCGAAAGTCTCGTTAAGGAATTTTGTTCCAATCAACATATTTATAAGTTAGCATAAAAAATCATCTAAATAAAAATATGAAATACGATCTGCAAATGTAATCAGGCAAAACGGAATAAAACCCAAGAGGCTGTATCATAATTTGTGGAGATTATTTAATTCCGGACCGGCATCATTAACTCCGCGGTATTTCAATATTTCAAGATGAAAACGCTGGTAAATTCGTCTCCCTAAAGACGGATTTAAGTGAAAAGAGGTTCGTTGATAGTTTTTTTAATGATTAAAATAAAAATTTACTTATTGATTAAAATAATTCTATGGTGACCTCCGTGGTTTAATGGTTAACATCCGCTAATCAGGAGTATTTGTATACATACAGAGTTTATTGTGACAAACTTTTATGAGATTTGATATAAGTAACTAGTAATATTTTTCATTAAGATTATGTGTTTCAGTTGTGTGCTTTTTTTTCTTTACGTGTTGAAGAACAAAAACAAATTATTGAAGTTTTATTTTTATTTATATCTGTTAGAAATTAACGATTTTTTTTACAGCTAGTGACTTGCGCCGCGCATCGTATTTTTCCGTTCGAAACCGGTCCACGGAATTGCCGGAATTTTTCATTGGACCTTCCCGTCCGATCACTGAATCCCACTGAAATATCTTTGATTATTTCGTTAGATTTGACTTCTTTGTCTAAATTAAACTACTACATGTTATTTTCGAGATCTTTTTATACGAATAAATATTTTTTTCTATTCAGTATATTAATGCTATTTTTTTCATATACAACGAATCTGTGGAATACATTTTTTACGGCAATATATACGGCTATCATTGCAGCCTTTTTTTTGTGACGGCGCGCAAGCGATTGCATGATCCAGAATCAATGTTGACCAGCGGAGGAAGGCGTTCCTCCGCTCGCCATCCTTGCTATTTCGTAAATTGACGTCTCTGTAGAAAGTGCTGGTGGTAAAAATGTTTTTAAGTAAATTATTGACATCAATCATTACTAAACAAATTAAAATGAAGAAATAAACAAATTAACGAGTCAGAAGTTTCTATCTATTTGAATAGACATCTTGACTTTGACTTTAATACTTTGACTTTATTTTAAGCAGTGTTTTTCTTACTTCTTCTTCCTAATTTATTACACATTTGGGGTAGTTACAACATACTATATTACATACTTTTACAATTATAAGTTTAGTATTAATACACGTCAGTTGAGTCATATAGAAACCTGTGTTTAAGTACCTTGTTTTGTTACTTGTGTGGCAGCGAAAGAAAAACGTAGAAATGACCAGCTGCGACTCTACTGCGCAGTCTGTAAAAGTTAATCAAGGGAAAATACTTAAAACTTGTTTTAAGTTCTCATAGGCGATAGGATATCTGACATTGTATGAGAATTTACATTGCACCTGTAAGACCACTATTCTGCTAAGTGTGACCTTCGAGCGTTACGACTTTTGTCTCTGTCTATCCCATAAGGATAAATACGTGATACTGTATTTGTATCTCATATGATATTCATGGAAGAAATTGTTGAATTATGAGGACAACCCTCTGAGAATGAAGAGCAAATATAATAAGAGGGTGTTCTCGTGTGAGCTAACGCGGCGACACTCGAGCCTTGTTGGATAGCTTTCAAATTGCCTGTTTAGTTTTTTTTGCACGTATTATTTATGATGTAAGAACATGGTGTAAAAGTGTGTTTTATTTCATTAAGCAATATTCGGTGTATTCGATGTTGTTGATGAGAAGCGTCAGCCATTTTGATGGGTTTGGATATATAAAAACTACAGAACTATAAAATAACGCGTATTGATTAATAGATAATTGAAATTTATTTACTCTATCATTCCTATAATGTACAACTAATATCAATCAATATGGTCAACAACCACATTGCATTGGTGTCTACGGGCGGCGGTGATTATTTAACATCACGTGACCCACCTGCTCGTTTGCCTCCCTCTTTCATAAAAAAAACATTGTTTTCTTGTCTAAAAAATATAATTAAAACATTGAAGAATATTATAATTTTTAACCTTAAAATCCGTTATAGGAATCCACCTTATAAATACATTTTTTATCAGCAATATAAAACAATATAAAATACCAAAAAAGGAGAAAGGTTCCAACAAACTAGAAAACATATTGTAACACTCTAGTGTTGCCGCTCGATGGTCTGTCGATAGTTTCAGGCAAAACAATATTATCTATAGTTATATTTAGTATCGATACTATTAATATGCACTATTTCATATACTATCTTTTAATAATGCAAACCAATATAGCTAGCCATACTAGCCATAATATCGATGCTGGATGTAATATTGAAAGTTTTATTATCTATACCATCAATAGTATTGTTATTTACCAATCTCGCTTATTGCTTCAAAATAATTACCCATACTTTCAATGTTATTGGTAGGCCTATCGATAAGACTATCGATAGTATGGCGTTATTTTAATAAAAATGTCGATAATTAAACTATCGATAGTTCGGCAACACTATAGCACACTACATTTATTTCACAAAATAAAGACATGCATTCGCAATTATTTATAACACACCCGGCCGGCGGTTCTAAAACAGAATGTATGGATATTTTTTCAAAACCTTGACCGTAATAAATATCACGCGTATCTTAATGGAAGTATAGATACATATGCTTGCGTGGTATGTTTAGTTTACATTAGTTAGTAACATTATGTATGTCAGAAAAAAATCAAGCGTCTTTTAAAAATATAGAGATATTACTGATAGACACTTGCGTAACAAATATAAATTGTTTGTTCAAGGCTATCGACTGGAAAAATCAAGAAACTTGTTTTTGGGGAATTTTATACGTTTTTAAAATAAATTACCAAAATCGCTCCTTGATATGCCTAATTAGAAATTAAAGGAGAATATTAAACAAGTCTTATGTAAGAAGGCATATTATACAATAATAGATGACATTAATGATAAAAATGTGTGGCCCGAGCCTGGCACGGAGTCCTCCCAGGAATAGATATTTTTTTTTAAATTTTATTTAATTATTTTAATTTACCATGACATTACAATGTACGTTTGTCCAATGATTAAAAATTAAGACATGTAAAAGTTTTGGAAATTGACGTCTGAAGAAAATGCTGCAATGGAGTTTGTCCCGCCACTTCTTCTCCATTTGGGCTTTGGAAGTGGTGGTAAAATTATTTGAAGTAATATATTTACGTCAATAATTGTGAAAACGTAATTAAAATGAGCAATTTGACAAATACTCGTATAATAATAATAGACGGATATTATATTTTAAATTGATATTATTATTCTACACGGAAATTTTTCATTCGTTAAAAATATGATTTATGCAGTAACGAATTCATTTGTGTTAAAATAGCTGCCCTATGTCTTTCTTTCAATGTAGCACACCGTATTTTATGCTTACTTTACTGTCTCAATTTTCAGCTTTCACTCAGACAAGATTAACTCTTAACATGCTATCAGTAAGGCTCATAATAGTCCGCCATTCTACGGGATAGGTAAATGTGCTCAAGAGACAAAATGTTTCGCTCCTGCGATGAAACATTTATGAAGTGGGATTCGTACGACAAATAAGGGAAAAGTACCTTATAAAAAGAATATGTTCTATGTATATTGTTCGAAAACAGTTTTCTATGGGTAGAGAGTGTTATTTATTGATTAAAATAGTTACTAGTTATTAATATATAAATTAATAAATTATTAAGAGAAAAAATAGCAATGGATATATTTTTTAAAGCCAATAAAATTAGGAGTTGATAAATATGACATATAAGTTTACACACAAACATCATAGAAATGTGTACCATCAGATATCGCAAATAATGATATAATTTCTTGATAATTGAAAAATAAATTATTAATGTATTTGTTACACTGCTGCTAGCTTACATCTTACAGTATTACAGGACTCTAAATAAACAGCACATAAAAGTTCCTAAATTTATCTACAACAATATATAATGTATTCATGTTTACCCAACATTCCTCTAAACATCCCTAAAATATAGTCCCAAGCGACCCCAAAGATCCACAAACCTGTTTACCGATCGCTAACAAACTTGTCAATCGGAAAAATAAAGTCAACATCCCGGATAAACGCACAATACACCATTAGATCGTTCGAGAATCCAAAAAACCCTTTCAACATCCCCAATGACCTACTAAAAAGTAAAATCGGTGCGAAATAGGCGGGAAATTCCTCGATCCAAGATGGCGCCGAGACATATTGACGGGCGTTCAGAAACGACAGTGACAGAATGGCAAGAGACGCTACATCCATACAGGCGGTGCTTTGTGATTGAGATGCTATCTTGGATTAAATTTTTTATTTTGGTTATTCGAAGGATATTGTGTGGAAAAGGGTTCAGATTACAGTAATGAGGTGAAAGTCTGTGGTATTGAATGTCCTTTTTCGATATTAATGCGAAATTGATATAATAACAATGCTTTGTGTTCTGTATGAAAATGTTTCTTTATTTTCTTTTTTGACCAAATTTTCTCATATTTAAATTTATTTTGAGATACTCCTTTGGATTTATTTCTTTGGAGATACTATTTTTTCATTAATTGTAAGAAGTAACTGTCCATAACTGGACAAAGTTTCAAAGGTATTTTGAAAACGGGACTAAATTTTAATAAAGTAGCTACCACTAATTACTTGGGAAGTAAGTAATTGACGGCACTCCGCGGCTTTTAATAAGTTTCGGATTGTTAAGTCAGTTTTGAATATTGGGATGTATATTTGGTTGAGTTAATGAGCGAGTCGTAGGGTGAGTGTTTTTTACTTGACAAATGTAACTACTTTTGGTTAATATCTGACCTGCTAAATTTTATATCTTTGTGGAAAGAAGAAAATAAATTGATGGAGAATATGTCATACCTGATGACATATACTTAAATATAAAGCGCGGTGACAAACTGTTGTTATTTAAAAAAAAAAACTAAAATAGTTCTGTCCCAGATAGCTAGTTAAAGCTGTTATTAAAGGTAGTTAAATATGTTATTAAAAGCGTCTTAATAATGATATCTTTCAAATATAGAAAGAAGGAATGTTTATCGTTAATCAACAATACGATGTGATAAATACGTAATTGGGAAAATGCAGCAGTTGTGTAGGGCCCCAAAATAGTTCCACGTGTTATCCACAAGGAAATGTTATTTTCCGTATTGTCAGCGATATTTATATTCTTTAGTACATCTCTGAGCGTGATCTGCGTCACTATCTACCTTGGTCGCTATAGGTATTGTGTTGTATTGTAAACGGGTTGGTTTCCGCAACTCGACGACTTTGCGCCTATTTTGCGTGAGGGGCGACTCGACGTTACTCAAGCCAGCCCAGTTCCTCGAAGAACGCCAGCAGACTCTTCACGGTGCTGGTGCCCTCTGGAAAATACCCTGGTGACGCTACAGGTATATAAGATATTGTTATCTTGAATAAACTGTTCATTGTTTATTGTCCACTGGTCCATTTCTTGGTAACCCCGACGTGATACGTAGTATATCACCAACACTATACGGATGACATCGCCATACTGGTGACCCCTCACGTAAGTCTGCCACATTGCTGACTCCCGACGTGAATCATCCAAAATTGAAGTCAAATAAATCTAATAAAATAAATCTTAACTATTTTGAAATGCAAAAAAAATCTGATCTACTTCAATAAAACAAATTCTGTAACATATCTAAATCGACTTGTTAAGCGTAAAACGTAACGTAAGGTTTCCGTTTTTGTTACTTTATGCCTTGAATTTTAATAGCAACTTTCGTAGAAACTTGAAAGTTTAGAAGCTCTGTTCGACGTCTGTTATTATATTGAAACGTTTAATTTGTACTTTTTCTTTTAATGACCAATTGAGTTATTTTTAACGAAAGAACGAAGGGACGGTGAACTGTAGTATAACTCAAAGTCAAATTATTTTTATTCAAATAGATTAGGATC
>JADGIL010035679.1:0-12717 GCA_020352625.1 Cactoblastis cactorum
AAGTATCGTTCATTTTGTGACGGAGCATCTTAGACAACCGTGCGGTTTACATTACATTACCGCACTCGTGCGTTTTACAATACAATAACGCACAAATGCGTAATGAAATACATTACGATATTGAAATTGGTGTAATTACAGCCACTTTACGAGCAATTATGTTATAAATTACGTTATGTTGTCCAATCAAAGCTTAATGGAGCCGGACGAGCATAAGAATAAGAATTCATCTTTTACGAACACTAGAGGCTACAATTACATTATTTAATAAGTTTATACTTGTACAGTCATAACAGAAAATCCTTTTGAACTCAAAGCAAACACATTATTTGGACTACAATGTGTCTCGTTGCAAGGATAAGACAAACTATGCGGGCACTAGTCAACACAACACAATATGAATTACATGTCCCGCTCGCTTATGTAAAGCCAGTATTATTTGACATGTTTATAAAGACAAAAGGGTATGAGATGAATATCATTTAACGAATCGACGGCGTCGAGGTTCGCAAATGCTCCAACGACACCCAGTCACGCCATCTATCTGATTGCACGTTCAACCTTTTCGCAGGCTAACAATCACTAAGTTATAACTTATTTAGCGAGTACGGTAGCCGGTGCTAACGAACGACGTTGCCACCGTTTGAGCTTCGAGGTATGACGTCGATGATGAGATAAACCGCATTAGCTGGCCAATCGCGCGTCAATGCTGAATCGTAATGACCAATCGGGACGCGCGGACACTAGGATAGCGTGACCCAAACGCAATCCGATTCAAGTGGTATTCGTTACCGCGAGATGGCGGTCGCGCGAGCACCAATCGTCGCGTCCATCTCGCTGTCGTGCCCATATAATGATCTTCACAGGGCCAGGAGAATGAAGTTGAGCCTCTCATTAATTGGCGTTTTGAGTCGAGATCGCTGTGCGAAAGATAGGTTAATTCCTTGCTGGGTCGAGATCGTTGTCTCTCAAAAAGGAAGGTGAGCGAGCGTTTTCTGGAAATCAGATCCAATTACATGAGGGCCCGTTAAGTTTTTGTTCTGTTTGGCCGCGGGCCGGCTCACGCTCGCGATATTGACGGACGAGTATTGTCGCAACCGGTCCATATTGACTGACCGACATAATTCCTCAAATATGCTTTTTAATGTAAATAACTCTTCTACATTTCTCGCATTCAGCCCGGCCGGCACCCCACCCACGCGGAGGACATTTACATAGCGAGAGCACGTCTCAATTAGGAGCGCTAATGTATGCCTCGACTCGCGGGGGCTCGATCTGACTGACGTCGACAGATAGCCGGCGAAACGTGACGAGTGACGACTATCGCGAGAAAACCCTGCCAACTTAGCATCGCTGGGCTATTAACAATACTAATAGGAGCCGATATGGTGATTGATTCTTTCTGCTCAGCACTTATACCATTTGCATAAGATAATTATTATTGCGGACTACATTAACAGGATGTTTTATTGTTTTCAGGTGAGGACGAGGAATGGGGAAACGAGAGCGAAGCGATGCCGGGAGAACCTCGCACGCCGAGCTCAGGAGGCGACAGAGCAGCGTCCAGTGGCGGCGCATCGCCGGCTTCGGGCGAATCCCCTGAGGCCTCGCCACCTCGATTGCGTCTCAACACTAGCCTCGCGACAGATCCGGCGCTAGCGCCACAGGCGGCACCTTTGAAGCATGAGCCACCATCGCCTTCACCGCCCCCTCCCCCTACCACGACGCTGCCACAAGCGAGAGACTACCTCGCGTTAACAGCTAGCTTCCCAGCACTGTTCCCGGCAGCTGCTCCCGGTTATATGTGCAAACCATGCGGCATTAGATATTCGTCACTCAGCACTTTACAAGCACACCAAGAACACTATTGTTCGAACAGAAATAGACCCAAAACGGCGGATGGTTCTGATGCAACCACCGAACCGGGCGCCAATGATGAATCTAGCAGTGAAGCTAAGACACCGCGCCCACCGGGTAGTAAACAATATGCATGCACTTACTGTTCATATAGCGCTGATAAGAAAGTGAGCTTGAATCGACACATGCGGATGCATTCTTCGTCGCCTGTCAGTAGCGGAACCCCGGCACCAACGACGGCTTTAAATGGAAACGAGTCTAATGACGGTGCACCAGTGCAAGATCGCTACTGTGCCGACTGTGACATTCGCTTCAGCTCAATCAAAACTTATCGAGCGCATAAGCAGCATTATTGTAGCACGAGACAAGTTGTGAAACAAGCGCTAGCTATCGCTAGAGGAGGCTCGGCTACCTCAGGGTCTGCACCGCCCTCTCCAGGTGCCACGCCCCCTGCACAAAATCAATACGCGCTCGCTTTACCAACCAATCCAATACTAATTGTGCCGTATTCCTTACTAAGAAGCGCAAGCACACTTCCAGGTGCTACTCTACCAGATCCTGATACACCTTGTTTTCTATTGCCTAATGGAACATTCCAGCCAATAAGCAGAGCGCTGCCTACTTTGAACGCCGATAGCAAGGAAACGGAAGTGTTGAAATCTGCAAACAGACCGCGTGAACCATCCAGAGATGCTGCAACGCCACTAGATTTAAGCGTGCGCCGTTCACCAGAGTCTGCAACTACAGACGAGCATGAAAAAGAAAATAGAATAAGATCAGCAACTCCTGAACAGATAGTTTGCGCTCCATCACTGCCAGTATCGCCTGCAACGCCATCGCCTTCACGAAGATCATCGTCACCAAGTGGAGAAAGTTCTCCGAAGCGTCGACGGCGCAGTTCCAGAGGGCCCACTCCAAAACCACCAAGCGTACCGTCGCCACCGGAAGAGAAATTTTCACAAACTGTTCCGGTGCCAGTTTTACCATTAGCATTGCGACTTGCATCAGAAATACCGGTAACAGTGACAAGCCCATCGCCTCAAGTCATAGTCAAACAAGGAGTCTCGAAATGCAAAGAATGCAACATAGTGTTTTGCAAGTACGAAAACTATCGTATTCACAAGCGACATTACTGTTCTGCCGGCGGAGGGGAGGAGAGAGCCAGTCCCGCGCCTCCGGAACCCGGGCCGCCGCCGCAGTACCGCCAGTTGATCTGTTTAGCGTGCGGGATTCACTTCAATTCGCTGGATAACTTGACGACTCATCAGTCTTATTATTGTACTAAGAGGGAAACTAGATCTCCTAGGAGTGTGCCTGAAGTGCCGCGGCCTGCGTCGGTGTCCGAAGGCGGTTGGAAGTGTCCGTGCTGTGACGTGGTGTCTCCGACGGCCGCTGCAGCTCAGAGGCACGTGGAAGCCCACGCCGGGGTAAAAGCATTCCGCTGTACGATCTGCAGATATAGAGGCAACACACTCCGTGGAATGCGAACGCATATCCGAATGCATTTCAACAATAAGAAGCCGGCTGATTTACAGGTTAGTTGGATTTAAGTAATATGACTCAAAAATCTAGTTTGTACATTTGTGGAAATATGCAGTGAATTTAAAGGATTTTTATTTTAACTTAAATACGTTTGATTTCAATCTCGCCTCTTCGGCTTCGCACGTAAACTCTTTAATGACGATAACTTTCACAAATATCTAACAACAAATGTTATTATTTTCAGGAGGAGAGTTACATAGCATGTGTGCTTGAAGAAGAAAACCGCGAAACCACATCTCCAAGCCCTGCAGTGGGCACAGAGCGCATCCACCGCTGCGGCAGTTGCGCCTACACTTCCACCTACAGGGGCAACGTCATCAGACATGGCCGTCTAGTCCACGCCATCGACGAACCAGACCAGGAGGAACAGACCTCGCCAGTTCCAGTCGTCGATATAAAAAAAGAACCAGACGCAGAGGTTGAAGAAACGCCCAACTACTGCAAATCCTGTGACATATCTTTCAAATACGTCAACACTTATAAAGCGCACAAGCAATTTTACTGCACGGCAAATAACCAAGAAGCCAGCGCCAACAACAACGTGCCAGCGCCGCCCCCCGCCGCGCGCGTCAACACTCCTGTGCTATGAACGAAAAAAGTTAAAAATAAGCGCGAAAAGTGACATTAAAAATACGAATATTTGATTAACGCTGGCAAATTTTTTTAACGCGTGTTGCTTCTTGCGTATCCTTGTAATTATGAAAGTAATTAGAATAATTAAAATTGTATACTCTCATTTTGGATTAAATAATCAAATTATGTGCAATAACCTGATATATTCGATTCAAAAATCGTTCTGCATATCAAAGCCAAATTGATGTTTCGTAATAACTTATCATAGTAAGCGAGATTGGACATAATGTGAGTCGTGTGGTTTGAAACTCCTCAAGTACATTTAGAATTTTGTTACAAACTTGTTGTGTAAAAATATTACTTAGTTAGAAAAGTTAACCTCTTCGTCTTTGTATTAGTATACGTTAAAAATTACCAAATTGTAAATACATGTAAAGATATTATTACAGTAACTAAATTTTATTACCATTTGTTCTAAGTAATTGTTCTGTCTTTGTTGTTAATTTTGTTTAATATTAAAAATATTCTTAGATATGCCCGTGCTAAGCAGTAATTGCTCATTCCATAAGATAGCACCTACCAGTGGTATCATAAATACTACAGGACATTGTGATTTAATATGGTTAGTCAGTATCTAAGCTTAGCTTAGTTGGTACACTGGTTTACATACATTTCCCGTAATAATCTACATAATAATTGAAGAAAATTTGACTCTGATTTAATAATATTCAAAAAGTTTAGCTATTACCAAAAGACAAAATTAATTAAAATTTACACAAAATTTATTTTTGAACATTTCGAAAACAAAATAATAAATTTCCAACCAATCACCACAAGTTGAACGCGTTATTATTTTTGATTGGCCGAAGAATTGTCAAAATTTTAAATTTCGACCTAGTATAAGTGACACATCAAAATGTAAATCTTTATCATGTAGGTACTTTGAACAATATTGTATAAGTTGACAATTTTATTTGGTAACACAGAAAATAAATTAAGATTATGCTGGTAATAGCTAGACATTTATTTCTGATCGTAAAAATCATATTGTTGCCGCTGTAAATGTATTCTGTAAAGCAAAATACCATGTTTTGTCATGCCAAAGCATCGCTAGAGTAATTGTAATTTGCATTTATAGGTATCTCACTAATTATAGTTGCATTGGCTTGCTATTAACTATGGAATGCTGTTCGTGTATCTTAAGTGCGCCTTTACGCGTTTAATATTCGATACGGCCTTTTTATTACCTATATATGTATATGCATGTATTTTTATGAAGGAAGTGTTTATACTTTTTGTTTTTGTTGAATATTTTATATTGCTTCGTACAAAGTACGAGTACTTAATTTTTTTATATTATATATTTTTTTTTTATTTAAATATTTCATTTTGGAATATTATATTTTTGATTTTTTTTTCGAATTTGTCATTCCGTATTTATTACGCAAGTCATTAGAGTTAAGTGAATACAAGACTTATTTAGTAGAAACCTACGTACAATAATATATATGTATTCATTTGTGTTTGTCCGTTTGGAACGTCTCGATTCGGTCGCAGTGTAGACGCGGCTGAAAAACAGGTACTTCCTCATATTGTGACGTAATTGATGTACAGGCGAGAACAAAAGTGTGGTACACTCAACTGCGTATTATATTCTCTAAAAAAATATGGTGTGGCAATAGTGAAGAATTATAATAAATTTTTGCGCCGTACAAAATAAAAAATAATATTAACATTTTTGTTCGTAACTGTATTAAGATAGAGACAGACATTTTGAAATTAAAATCACTTTTGTTCACGACTGTGCCTGTAAAATAAACGTAAATGATCATGACATTATGAAAAAAAATAATGGAAAAAGCATCTGAACCGATGTGCCATACGCCCGTTTCTGTTAATTTGTATAACTTGTTCATTAAAAGAGACAGCAATAGTATAGTCTTCTCACTCAAACGTCTGTCTACATACATACTCATACATAAGTGTATAAAAATTACTTTCTTAATCAGTTTTGTTTTCCAAGAAAATTAGTTCAAAGCTATCGGCTTAAATAGAAAATAAATGTTTTACAATAATATATAACGCTGTGTGAGCGAGATGTAGATATACCAGTTCGCTAGCTCTTTCTTTTATGTGACCAATTATAGTACACGAAATACATCTCGAATAATTCCGATAATGATTCTTTCCGATAATGTTTTTTTGTTTCTTTTTGGTTTAAACACAATATAAAAATTAGGGTTACACCAGTTTTTTTTTCACAATGTGTACTTTAAAAACATGTACGGTCAAGAGTTTTTTTTTTCATTAACATTCAACAATTATGTTGAAAATCTAAGTCAATATGATGCTCTTAACTGTGACATTCATAAAATTAAAAAAATATCGATATACCGTGAGTATAACACATTGCAGTGCGAAGCAAAATGCACAAAATCCATCTCTATGAACATTGGAATAAAGTCCATTTTTGCTTAGTGTCGCTTTGAATTCCATTCAGAAGTTTACAGCATACAAACAGACAAAAATTCTAAATATATCTATTTATTTGGTTAATATATGTTTCATGTATAACATTTATAGACAATTCGACAGCCCCTCCCGCCTCCCCGCAGAAAATAAACGGATCCAATGAACATGTCATTTTTAGGGGGATCGAAGATTCGAGAATAAATTAACGTTGTATATCAATATTTGCGCTGCAATATTGTGAAATATGTCGATATTTTTCTTTTTTTAAATATTTATCCAAAAAATAACATATAATAATTCCAATTCGGTGTTGAACATAATCATAGAATGTTAAAAGTGATACACGTACGGTGAAATAACTGAGGTAGGCAAACAATGATATTGTAAAATAAGCCAGACAATAAATTATTTATCACAAATATTTTTTTTTAACTATCCCCTTTTCCTTAAATGAGAAAGTAAGATAAATAATTATATCTAGGGTGGGAGTAAATAAACTACAAATGTATATAACTAGCCGACCCGTGCCTGCTTCTTAGCCTTTTGCACTCCTGAATAGTGTAGCTTTCTAACTGTGAAAGAATTTTCATTATGGGTTCAGTATTTCCGAAGATTAGCCCAAACAAAGTGACTAATACCTCTTTATAATATTAGTTTGCAAAATTCCAACGGGATCGGGATTTATGCGACTCGAATGTAGCCGCAGGTAAAATCTAGTAATATTGTAAAGCAGAAAATTTTGTTTGATTAAACATAAAATTAAATCAATAGTTAAAATTATTCCATAGTTAGCTGATAGCTCATTTATCGAGGAAGATTATAGGCTATTTTTTTTAGTCCCGTAAATCCCACGGGAATGAGCGCAGTGCAGGTGAAACCGCCGGACGTTCACAAATTTCATAATACTAGGAGATACATAGGACTAGTTAAGAATACTAATCCGAAATACTTATCCCCAAAAACTGGATCTCCATAGAAATCTCTAACCACTTGTAGTTTCTGAGATTTCGTAATGCGTGATTGTTTTTCATTTTTATATAATACTAGCTGTGTACCCGGACCTTCGTCAGCGTAGAATAAGTGTAGCCGCGAAATCGGCATGATTTACAAACTTTTACCCCCCCATTTTAGAAACTCAAACTCAAAATATTTATTTACTAGAATAAATGTTACTTTATAGAATATTGGGGGTCCATTATTTTAAATAAAAGAACCCTATGTTTGAACGGGGATTTTTAATTATATGCATACCAAATTTCATTTAAATCGGTGCAGTGGTTTAGCTGTGATAGCGGAACAGACAGACTGTCTGTTTGAAATCTGTCCCTCGGAATTGCAGATCATTTTAAAAATATTTACAAAATATATTTCAAATATCTAACCAATCAATCGGGATCACAATCTGACAAGTCACTGCCGTACTGCTCACGAAACTGATCCGTATCTTCTTCCTGTCCGTAGTAGAACCCATCATCGCTGTCATCCTTATACCCGTAGTCAGGAACTGTACTTGTATGAATTAAGCTAATATTATGAACGTTTCCATCTTCTGATATAACTCTAGCTTTATATTTGGCATATGCTGGTCCATATCGCAAGACATCCTCGTTGAACGGATTCGGCTGATCATATATTTTGTCCTCACCCGAATCACTGGAGAGGTCATCTTCTATAAATAAAAAGAAAATATAAATTGACAGACATAGAATATATGACGACCTCTGTGGTGTAACGGTTAACGTACTTGACTCCCGGGTTCGATCCCCAGTCAGGTCATGATGGAAGATGATTCAGTCCCCAGTCAGGTCATGATGGAAGATGACCTTTTTTTGATCTGGGTCTTGGACGTTTATCGATATTAATATTTATTATAAAATATAGTATTGTTGAGTTAGTATCCATCATAATACAAGTCCCGAACTTAGGTTGGGGCTGACTTAATTTGTGTGATTTGGTCCCTATTTATTTATTTATATATCATAAATAATTTTTGTTTTCAGTTTTAATTCTACGTTACTAAGTGTAAGTATGTTATATTCATAATGTTCTGTTGGGCAACAATAGTTCTAGGGTGGCATATGGTCATAAGTTGCATTGTCTGCCATAAAATAACTATAACCATGATAGTTATTTGCAGACAATGCAAATACAAAATATGAAATTCATAGAGCATATAGAACAATGTCACTTTATAATTGAGGGAGTGTATTTCTTTTTTTAGTTAAGGACGTTGAATTTTAATAAAAATCCAAAAGGATGCAATTTTTAAATCAAATCAATCTTTATATGCCTTAAATATATACACTTGGGGTTACGGTTGGCCCCACACTAGGCAACACGCCTGTCCTGTGGAATGCGTGAAGTATTGTTTCTTAATCTAATAAGATAATTAAAAAAAAAACGTAATTTTCGAGATACGGCAAGACTGCTTTCTACCTCGATATGGATTATAAAATTAAATTAAAAATTTAAAAGACCCCCGACACAAGAACAAAGGTAATTTCGCTTTAATTCTCCCCACTTTCACTCCCCACAACTTTTAAACGGCTCAACCGATTTTCATCAAACATGTCTAAGAACACTCATACATAAGTCACCTTTAAAACAAAAAAAACTAAATTGAAATCACTGTATGCGTTCTGGAGTTATGATGCCACAGACAGACAGACACACAGACAGACAGACACGTCAAACTTATAACACACCGTCGGGGTTAAAAATATTAGAACATAGTCAAAACAAAATAATAAACAAACTAACCTAAATCAACATTCTCCATAGCTTTTATCATATCCTCTTCATTAATGCTGCTGCGTTCTGAGTCAGGGTATTCATTCCTCCAGTTATTTTCATCATTAGAATCATCATCATCGTCTGCTTCATCACTCGATCCGTCGTAACCATTATCACGATATGAGCCGAATATTAAATCTGTTTCGTAGTTTTCTATCCTGAAATTCAATATATAATAAAAAATTTAAATGGTGATTTATTTGGAGATTGTTGAGAGTTGTTTAAACATTAAATAGATATATTTTAATAATGAAGTATACTGATACCTGTAGTGAAACCGAATAATCTGTTTTGCTGGACATTATTATAGAAATGGAAATTGTACTGTCTTCATAAAATAAATAATTAAAAACCATATGATATGTGTAAAGTTATGTGGAGCTCGATTCCACTAAAACCACATTGTGTCAACACCTACTGCACTCAGACCGGCATGGTGTGCTTCTCTGCTCCACAAGCCGAACGAAAACTCTGCTACTGAATTGCTACAAGATAGAAACCCTTTGAGGGGGATTGTATGGATTTGACAAGCTTCACCAACCAAAGTTGAGTGATTTCAATACTTAAAAGCAGCCTTTCCCAAAGTGGACAATAACATCCCCTTGTGGGTGCTATGGGCCTAAAGGGACTAGGTAAGAGACTCAGAAAACAAATAGGAGCGTTGTGCAGAATAGTGATATTTAAGTAGGTAAAAAATGGGGGTGCTCAAAAATAATTTATTCTCAAAGTGGCCAGTACACAAATTTGGACAAAATTACTTTAGAGTCAACACAAGTGATATTTCATGGTTTTACACATTATAAATTTGTACAAATATATGAAGCCTCAAAAATACCTGATTTATTTTAGATTTTTTTTATGGCAGAGGGAGACAAACAGGCAGGTGGGTCACGTGATATTAAGTAACCACCGCCGCCCATAGACAACTGCAACACCTGGACGGTCACAGGAGGTTGCTGGCCTTTAAGGGATTTATACACTCATTTTTCTTTACTTATGTATATGATCTAAAAAAAATCAAGTTACCTTACTAAATTATCCAGCATAGACACATCAAAATCATGTTTAGCAGCTGTGTACAAGTCATATGCATACTTTACATCTCCTGTAACATCCTCATTCTTCTGCAGGTCTACCAAATCGTATTGCTCCTTGGCATCATTGTCTTTAAGCCCTCTGTTACAGTTCACCACCTCGTAACGACTCTGTGATGTTATATTCTTCTTTTCTTGTCTAATTTTTTCTATTATATCACTTACACTATGAGATGGTTTCAGTTTTGCCTTGCTTTTTGGGACTATGCTTTGTACATTTGTTGTTTCCTGAAAAAGAATATTATTTATTGTGAGAATATTATTAAGAATATATAATACCTATATATTAAGAATATATAATATATATTAAGAATATTATTTGGTGAAATTTCTAGTAAATGTTAGCAATGAGGCAGTTATTCTTGAAAACATACTATATGTAACAGTGAAGTTGATTTATCATTAGACATAGAAAATGTTTATAAAACAGAACAGACATAGAGAAGAAGATAGATAGTAATAATTACTGATTGGTTTTTATTTCTGAAGGTAAATAATATCTATAGAGTGAAGATTTGTGGAAGTTGTAGGTTATGGCGAGGCGAAAGAACGTATTTAACACACCTCATTATCGACAGTTCCTCTAAAGACGAATAATGACGATGAAATTTCTTCAGCGTCTTTCTTGATCCGCTTGCACATGAGCACCAGAGCATCTTGAGGATTTTCCTCAAGTCTACGCTTCACTCGTAATACCGTGGATGTCATCTTTACATTAGGTTGCATTAATACATATTGTATTAATATGAAAATATGAATTACAGCAAAAGTTACTGTCCTGAACTAATTATAATAATAAATAAACAACAAAACTACGAACGAAACCAATGCGCGCTATTCTGGCCACAATGTCAATTGCATAATTTTCCTACAAAATGACAATGACAACTGATTTTGTACCGATCATGGTTACACTTTCTATTATTATTGACACAATTTTGTTTCTGATATGTATTTTCTTTCAATGTAGTAAAGGAAGATTTGACTGCGTAACTTATCCATTAGTAAATATTGGTTACTAGCCAATCTTCTAGTTATCCTGCAGCTAGCGAAAGCTTTTATAAGCTAGTGTTAGGCCACATCTTGTTGTATAATACATGGTTATAATAGGGACACGAAAAAAAGTTTTGATATTTTGTATCGTTATTCGATAAAAAAAGCTTTCGCTATAAAAAGTTTTGTTACTAGAGAAGAAAAAATAAAGAAAAAAAAAACAAGATGACGTTGCTGACAGCCACTGGCAACCCTCTAAATGTCATGTCGTGCATCATAATTCTCAAACAAACGTAATTTTGTGAAGGTTTCATTGATTTATGTTTATATGAGATTTAGAAAAACATTTGGGAATTTGTCTTGTATAGATCTTTTATTTTTTAAACTTTATCTACATTTTAACATTAAGCTACAATATAATGGATAATTTGAAGAATTTTAATTCAATCGCTAATGATGATAATTGGAGAACTCCAACTTTTCGCCAAGGGATTGTGACTAGAATGTAAGTGTATACTTCTAATTTTCTCGTTATATTTCTGGGCAAGTTAATGAATCACTTTCTTACTCCTTGTATTATGTATTTCCATTTACATTTAATACGATCATTGCAGATTTGTTGTTATAAAATAAATAAATATCAAGAAATTTTACGAATGTATGGGGTTTGATTTGATATATTTGGAAATGTTTCTACTGAAAATAATAAATAAAATTATTACAAATTGATAACGAAGTATTGTTATCTCTTGGGTCTGATCATAGAATATATAATATAGGGTCTGATGTTCACCCTTATACTAACTTTGATTGTTTGTTTGTAAGGGCTTATCTTCAGAAATACTGAACAGATAAAGAAAATTCTTTCACAGTAAGAAAGTTACACTAGTTGTGCATGCTATAGGCTAAATTTTAATGCCCAATGAAGTGGGCATGGGTTGGCTAGTTTCTATATAAATCTAACATAGCTAATTACAATGAGAAACATTTTATATTTGTAAAATATTTTTTCTTACAGTGAAGATGTCATACAGAGGTCAGGCATGCAAGTGGCCCGCAACAGCAGTGAGATGGAAAACCATGTGTTCACAAAAGCAAAAACCCGAGAGGAATACATGAATATGGTTGCTAAGCTCATACTGCATGTCAGAGAAATGTGTAAGTCAAATCAAGTAACTAAATTTAAAATTCAAAAAACCCCCAACACACACACACACACATCAAACTTATAACAACCCTCTTTTTGTGTTGTGGGTAAAAATAAATTGTAGATGTCATTAGCTTTTATTTACTGTGTCTATTTGAGTAAGATAGAATTATTGTAAGTATTTTTTTGTACAGGATTCCAATTCAATACTACATATAGTGTATTACATTTGACGACCTCCGTGGT
>JADGIL010035688.1:0-14367 GCA_020352625.1 Cactoblastis cactorum
AAATTGCTTGTGAAGGTCTAATTTCTAAATAAAGATTTCATTTTTGCTTTTCATTATGGAAAAGAAAGCTAAAAAATATAAATTTAACAATGTAATAAATTTTATCTATTTTGTTTCGCCATCGCATCACGTGAGAACGGACGTTTGTTGTGTTAATTTATTGTAATGAAAAAGGTTCTTATAAAATATCAGGTTTAGCACAAAGAAAATTGGTAGTTTTAAGATAATCTATCGAAAATAATTCATTCAAAACATTGCCAATTGTCAATATTCGTAGTTTCGTCTGTGGATCAGCAAGTGATCAATAAAATTGACCCTAACTTGTTAAATGTGGTGTATTAGATGCTTGAATTCTGAACAATGTCAAAAAAATGATCATTCTCAATTAAATTGTATTGAAAATTTCAAGAGTTAGAGTAAAAAACATCTGAAGATGAGAATACATCTTCATACTTAGAAAATGATGAAAATTACTGAGCAAAAAATAAATTCTCAATACTTAATTTTAATAGAAAATTTCTTGGTACTCGCTTGTCGGCGAGACAAAAAAACGCAAAAAGAACTCTTAGTGGGAAGGTACGTATAAAAGCTCGTAAGTATTGATAAAATGAAAAAAAAAGTCTTTAAAAGGTTGTTGCAAAGTCTACTTTCTAGAAAAATTGCTTTCAAACGCTTTCTTCTGAATTAGCGGTAAAATGCGAACTTAAAATATAAAAGTGGTGTGAAAATATGCAACAAATTTTTAAAATATGTTATAAAAGATCATATTAAAAAATACTCTTTCGAATATGATCCAAAATTATTTTATAATTTATTTTTCATGTTTTTTTAATGTAATAGGGAGGCAAACGAACAGGCGGGTCACGTAAAGTTAAGTGATCATCGCCGCCCATAGACAACTGCAACACCCGCGGGGTCACAGAAGCGTTGCCGGTCTTTAAAAAGAAGCTGGGCCTCTCTCACTCACCGCACCGGACGAAGCATGGCGGCTGATAGGAACCTTTATCTATTCTAGGCAAATTTCCTGCTTGGCTGGTTTGGGAGCGAAAGAAAAACGTAAGACGTAGGATGTGCCAGCTGCTTCTCTTTCAGTATTTATTGTAAAAATCAATTAAAGGAAAAAAGAAGGAGTATCTTCTCATAGGCGATAACGTTGCACTATATTTCCATAAATAAGCCTACCATTTACTAAAACGCGGCTTTAAAGTTTTTGACTTTTGGCTCTGTCTACCCCGTAAGGGATAAATGCATGATACGATATCTGTATGTATGTACATATGTAACAAACTAGCTTATGCCCGCGACGTCGTCCGCGAGTGACTTCCATTGTCAATATCCCGGATTCTAAGTGGCATGAAACTAACGCTATATTTTAAGCTATATAGACCTACGATACAATTGTGAAAACCGCATAAAATTCCCCCATTAGTACATTGGGGGCCGAATTTTGAAAAAAAATTTAACCTTTGTTTAAACGCGGGTATTAAACTATATGGATACTAAA
The DNA here is from genome assembly GCA_020352625.1 of Cactoblastis cactorum. NCBI lineage: Eukaryota > Metazoa > Arthropoda > Insecta > Lepidoptera > Pyralidae > Cactoblastis > Cactoblastis cactorum. The sequence continues at coordinate 1,505 of JADGIL010035688.1, forward strand.
TCTCATTTGAATCGGTCCAGCAGTTTAGCTGTGAAAGCGGAACAGACAGACAGACTTTCGCATTTATAATATTAGTATGGAAATGTAGATAAAGGCAATCTTTATCTCGTAAAGGCAATAAGAACAACAACGTAGGTACACCATTCACCAGTAGCAAAGTGACTCAGGGATTGAACTAAGTGCTTGCACGGTGGTAGGCACTATGTGCAGTAAAAGGGAATCCGAAAGGCAAACATGCACTTAGGTAAAATCCCTGGCGTACGACTTTATAAGCTGGTCTAGATTTAAAAAAAAGGTATTTCCACATTGTTTTACGGATGTATAAATAAATATATATGGACACAGATGAGTTAGTAAAGTAAATTCGAATATTTTATTATGGGACACTTATTTAACGACACTATCTTCTACTATCTATAAATATAAACCTCTTCCGTTACTGAATAACTGACTAACAGACAACGCATGTAGGATTTTTGGAAAAACCACGCCGAAAGAAAGAAACTTTTATTTTATATGAAAGTTTATCTATGCAGGCGAAGGGGCAAAAGCTAGTATTATATAATAGGATACACATATGGATAAACATCCAAGAACGCTTTCCATCACAACCTGATCGGGGATCGAACAACCTCCTAAGTAGATGTCAGATACATTAACCACAAGTCAGACACAACCGTTAAGACAGTCGTGAGATTCAAAGACCAGCTTAGCTGGGCTTAATGCTGATCTGGGAGTGAAAGAGAAACATAGAAAGTGTCAGGTGTTTCTCTTCCCGCGCAGATTGTAAAAATCAATCAAGGGCAAAGAGGTTAAATAAGGGGATTTTTCTCATAAGCGATGGCTATTTTTGACTCTCCGTTTCATCTATAAAGCCTAGCCTGTCAGTCTCATGACTATTGGACTCTGCCTACGCCGTAAGGAATAAAAACTTACCAATATATTTATCAGAAACGGTTGACAGGCGATTTAAGCGGCCTATTAAAGTATGTAAGTTTATATAGCATAAGTGACGCTTACGCGACACAAATAATGTTATTCCTTATGAAAAAAAATCTACTGAGACACGAATAGATGATTCATTGTTATGTAGTTACTTTTAGAATACAAAAATAAATAATTTATTAATGCTGTAAATAGATATATTATTTTAAAAGAAGCATTTCAGTTTTCAATTCAATTTCAATTAGATATTTATGGCCGTAAGTTTTGTATATTTTTAAACTATGTAGGTATACATACCTGCAATTTTGGACGAAAGGAATCATTTTTTATTTTTTCGTAACGGTCTTCGAATGATTGCTCCCAAAATTCTTTTGTCCTGAGCCAGCTGGGCTGAAACAAAAATAAACATTTAAAACAAGTAAACAACAGTAATATCGTGGCTTTAAAATATTCTCAATTTATTTTATGAATAAATAAATAAATCGAATATTACAACCAATTTACAGCAGTGGCAATAAATTTAGCCTATAGTTAACTAGCTCTTACCCGCGGCATCGCCTGCGTAACTTAACTTTAACATAAAAGCTTTTTACTACTTTCACACCCTTCGGGGTAGAATTCCCAAAAATCCACCATTAATGCACCAAGAAAGATACATGCCAAACAGCTTCTTCTAGTTTCGGCTGTGCGTTATCTGTCAGTCAGTCAGTCACTCAGTAACGGAAGAGTTTTATATACTTAAATAGATTAACCTATAGTTTGTTCTATACAAATAATAAAACTACAACTGGACTATGTCTAATAAATATTAACAAGAAAATAATATAAGTAATAATATAAAAATAATATGGTCTTTATTCATGTAATAAGAAACCAAAACATTTTTTAAAATTTTATCTGTATGTATGTTACGCGTATCATTCAAGAACTAATGGGTAAAGTTTAATACGATTTTGGCAATTGAATCGTGGATGTTCTAAATTAAGATATGGTTTAGGTTTCATCTCGATACGCGCCGTTTAGAACTCATATAGTTCGAAGCGCGCACAAAGTCGCAGGCAAGCAAGTGTCCAAATAGTCAAGAAAATGTACTTCTTTAGGTGTAATAATGTTTATTTTATTTTCAAATAAGAGTTTTAATATGCAAAGTGCTACTCTTTTTAAATTCTTCTGTAAACTTCTTCGTATGTAAACTTTGATAAGTAAGTTTGCTAAATAAAAGTACGTATGGTACTAGCAATTGCAATTTTCTGAATTTACCTGGAATTTTTAGCAAATAATAAATATATAAAATTACATTAAGTATTCCAACTCTCAGACTCTCAGCTGACTAAAAAATTAAAACAAATATAAGTATATTATTATTATAAAAACATAAATAAATTATTAGCTCTCTGCTTTCTGCAGAGAGACCTGCAGGCGCACAAAAAACCAATGTAATGTAAATTTATCCAAATTTACATTACTGGTGTCCATTTTAGGTAAAATTACTTACAGCTACTGTACAGTAAAATCTACTTTTCAAGCGTCTACATTTCAAGGAACAAAATTGTATTGTCACACAAACCAAAAGCAAGAAAGTGTGACTTGCATGATTCATTATATTATTGTTCGTCATGTTTCAAAGTTGCCTTTTCCAAAGCATTCGTAAGTTGAAGAAAAATCCAGATAAATTAAAATGCAATATTCCATAATCATAATAAATATGTACAGAATATTTGAAATCCAATTATTACAAATAAAAATGTAAAAATCCCCCGATACAATATAACAATACACATTTACTCCTAATTTGCGTCGGTGGTTTAAAGATAGTTAAGAACACTCTCAAACAAATCACTTAAAAAAAAAAAGAACTACCTAAATCAGTTAAAAAATTATAAGACAAAAATTAAATTTTTGTCTTATAAGAATATCTCATCATCTACAAGAATCAATAAGATTCTCAAACTATTCATTGTATATTCTGCGAATACACAAACAACAACAGACCTAATTGTACAACAATAAAAACATAGCAGGAGAAACTTTGAAATACCAACTTAATAAAATCAAAGCGGCTATTTCCAACAGCTTGAAAATCAAACTAAGTTACCTGGAAATCGAACGTGGGGTAAATCAGAACGGTGTCGATATCAGTAGTGCTTTCCTGAAGCGCCTTGCAGTTTTCTTGCTTCTGCAACACAATTAATTAATTAAAAACATCCCAGTATTCCGTTATTTATATCTTGCTTTTCTCGTAAAAGGAATTTTAATCTATTTCATTGAATTTTCATCTATAAATGATATTGTTAGCTATCAAATTGCTTAAAAATTTGAGTCTGTAATTATAACACATAATTGCTAACTCAAATTTTTACGTATAATTTGTATGTACCTTAGAATAAAGGTATACAGAAGTAGAACAGGTTACAAGTTAATTATTCTTAGTATATTGATATTATGAGCAAAATAAAGTTATCTTGAGGGGTCATACAGGAGCCCAGATATTGATTCGAGTACGTTATAGATTTATATGGCATCGTTTCAACATTTTTTGAACAAAAGTAAGTATACATTACATCGGTACGTTATTGATTTCTAAGGCATCGTTTCAACAATTTATGAATAAAAGTATTCGCAAGGTCTGTTACTTTTAATAAATAAAAATAAAAATGTCGGCAATGGTGCTCAATACATTATTAAACACTAGTTTTCTTTAACCAGGTGCCTATATAATGTCAGAGTGTACATACATACATACTTTTATAAGAGTACTACTAGATTGTAAATTAGTGTTTATTATATCAGAATGTAATCAGATGTAAGATTTTCATTTTATAAAATACGTTTCAACACATTAATTGTCTTGTAAACGAATAAACTGAGGTTTTAAAAAATAAAAATTCAACAAATTTTCAACGAAAATCGTTGGATATTTCCGAGTAAATGCAATTATTCCCGCGTCGTGTTATACACTAAAAATGAACGGGGAAAATCATAATTGCGTTTGGTGTGTGAGCGTACAGGTCACATAACCTAGCGAAGTAAATGTTATGTTATTAAAGTAGGTATCTTATAAAATTAATTATTAAGAATGACATACAAAATTAGTGATTTTATGTATATGTGCAATCCACAAGACATACAGAATGGCTTTAAATATCTCTTTCAAATATATTTTTAGTTATTTTAAGACTAAGTTCGTTTGGAGTGGTTCATTCTGATTTGAAGGCGAATGCAAGGTGGGATTGAAGTTAAATGTAATCAGTTGACTTCAATCTCACTTGATGGGAAGAAGCGATGAAGTCATTCACTCTTGTCTAACTATACTTTACTACTATAGTTTCACACTTGTGAAACTATATCAGATTCCAGAAAAAAGGAAGAGAACAAAATTATTTTGCGGTTCGCAAGCAAAAATAACAGGCGAATCGCGAAGCACAGTATGCAGAAATATGCACAACTGGACGGAATCCCTGCTGCCCACGAAATGTTTCATGAAGGCTAAATAGTGCAGGTTGAATCTATTCATAAAATAATGTTAACTGCAACATAAACCATGCATTTATTTCAGCATATGAATGAAATTTAAATTGAGTTGTAATTGAATATTTCACACATTTATTATTTCCGAAAAAAAAAGCATATAATCGACATTCAACCGACACTATCGAAACTCAACCCAAGCGGTCAGTAGACAAATATTTTATAGACTCATCGGTGTTTGATAGTAGTAAAAATGGTGATGATTGAAATATGACTAACTGCTAAAAAATGTTACTATTTTTTTTATGACCGAGGGAGGTAAACGAGCAGGCGGGTCACGTGATACCAATGGGAAAAAGTTTTAGTTTTTTCACATATTATTGAGTTGCGACGGAATTCAGCCCCTGGAATGACTTGATTCATCACAAATATTAATGTGATGAGACGGGAGTCCAAGTATATCCATTTAAAAAATCAGAATCACGCGTTAATAAAATTAGTATGTAGTAGTAGATTACACTGTATTGTATTTTATTGTAACAAAACAGGTATCATAGCGGTATTTTTCATTATATTTCTAAAATCGTTTGTGTGAATATCTCTCGCGTTTAGTTTGTGCGAAAGTCTTTTTATGTAGTGGTATGGAGCCTGCTGCTTGCTTTTTTAGCCTGCAGCATGAATGGGCCGGCTCGTCCGGGAAGTACTACACCCCCACATAAGACCGACGCCTGAATGGCGGCTATCAGCCGCCGTGCTCCGACCGGTGAGTGAGTGAGCCGGAGGCCCAACTTCCTCGCCCATCCCATATGGGGAGGGCGTTGCTTTTTAAAGGACGGCAACGCTTCTGTGACCTCGCGGGTATTGCAGGTGTCCATGGGCGGCGGTGATCACTTAACATCGCGTGACCCGCCTGTTCGTTTGCCCCCCTCGAATCTAACATAAAAAATTTATAGTAGTTAATTAGATAAGTTATTTTCCAGTGTTTATAAAAACCATGACAGACTGTGATATCAGATTAGATTCAATAGATCGGTCTAACAGTCTATAAAACCGGGCAAGTGAGATAGTGAGTCAATATCAATAATAGGGTCCCCAGTTATATCTAAGATATATGAATACGATGCATATTTCGCAGATACCTCCTTCAAAATGTATTAACGTTACCAAAATGCTGGTTGTGGAGACGTGCATTATAAGATCAAAGGTTCCTCAAATAACCCATCCTACGATACTTTTTCCTAATTCATCCTATATTATATTTCTAACTCAGATCATATTGGCGTAGGTTGAGTTAGGCATAGATATGAAACAAAAAAGTCGTAAAGATGAGCTGTCATAAGATAAGAAGTGCAACTTGATAGGGAACTATCTGATCAAAGTCTATGTATTAAAACATAGAAATTCTTCTCGTCACTGTATCTAGATGTCCATTCTATCGATACACCCACCATTCACCTAAGCATCCTTCGAGTCTTACCCAAGAGACGTCTTGGCTCTGTCTATCCCGTAACAGATAAACTAGATGGTAAGTTATACTAACCTTATCGTCGGATTTAACAATCGGAAAGTTTTTCGAGGATCCTTTTGCGTCCAGCCCGATGCGTTCTGTAATAAAACGATTCATAAGAAATATGATTTTTTTTACAGTATTATTAAGGGATCTTACACTACTTTACATCTGGTACATTGTCGTGGTACACGTCACAATTATACGTGGCACAAATCAGTATCCGAGCGTTACCCCGGTTGCATCCTCAGCAGACACGCTTCAGGGCCCGAGTTCCGCTATGTAAACTGGGAGATATAGTTCTGGTTTTTACACAGAGCGACTATCATCTGACCTCTGCAATCCATAGGGTAAACCAGAACCAATCCTAGGATAAGTTTATACGAACGCTAGTTGACATTTGGGATACCGCACGCCATCTACCACAGCCGAAGCACGGAATTTTTTTTGGATAATTCTGATTATCCATTCATGATAATCAGAATTATCCAAAAATCATGATTTAAGCCTGGAATAATCTAACCAGACTAGAAATAGCTTTTTTTTTCAAATTTACCTCCTTTTACGATTTAAACCCACGATCTATGGATCCACTGGTGCACGGGGGCAGTCAGAGTATTCAATCGAATCCGTTTTGACTAAAGAGATGAAAAATAACTGTACTAGTTGTGACCCGTGACTTCACTCTCATAGTATATTGGGGATAGTTCACGCTAAATAGACGCACAGTCGTCGATTTACGGAAACCAGCCCGTTATACAAATGGGGATAGTTTCCTCATGAGATTCATAATACTGTTACAAAAATCCTCATGTCATTACGAAAATATGAAAAAGGATTACCGGATTGTTCCATTCGTTTTCAAATAATGTCGTACCTATCTATAAGTGACATATTAATCTTTATAACAAAACAGCTACCAGATATACACATAAAACACACAATAACCATGTTATTGCACAAGCAAAATGAAATAAAATTTAATATTACCTGCTTCAACGAACTAGACGGCATATTAAAAAGCCTTTACCATCAGATACACTTCCCGGAAATCAAAATGCTTTGCTCTCTAACTTTAAAACCAATTACAACGACCTCCGCGGCACTTTGTTTATGTGCCTGCCCGCTACGCAAAGGTCCCGGGTCGATCCCCGATCAGGTTCAGATAGAAAATGATATTTTTCTGATTGGTTTTTGTCTTAGGTATTTATATTCATATTCTTTATAAATATATAGCACCGTTAAATTAGCTTTCTTTGGGGCCAACTCAACTACGTACTTATATAAATCTAATCGATAAACACGTTAAAAATACATAACTCTGACACATGAGCAGCATTAGTGAAACTGTAAGATGTCCGTTGGAAAATTGGTTAAGTTCGTTTTTAATTTTTATTTTTTTATAATTTCTTAGATTAGGACAACAAATGTTACGCATCAATTTATCTAACGTTATATAACTGCTATGTGGGAGCATCTATAAAATGATGGGCCTCAATCAAGGCTCATTTGTCTATGAAATATTTATCATTCAAGGCATTTATTATGAATTAGCTGTCTATATGTCCGCTTCCCTGACCAACGGACTGTGAAAGTCGTTATTTAATATTAATATCACCATTGACTTGATACGTATAGGTGGCTGATTTATCTGTTATGAAAAGTCATAAGCACTTCAAGTTAAAAGACACGCTACTGATCTAGAAACTAAATCATATTACACCGTCATTTAGTGGCATGTAGCACCAGTAAACTTCAAGTTAGCCAGTGTGTAGATTTCCTCGGCAATAGATCTACAACAACCGAAGATAAGAGTAGGAATCAAACCTAGACCCCTTTTCTTGTTTTTTTCGGTCTTAGTGTTTGCTTTAATTTCTTTAAAATTGCTCTGACTAGATTCCCGATAACGATTTGCTTGATAAACTAATAAATAAAATAAATTGTTGAAAAAGTCGACGCGTTTTCTTTTTCTAAAGAACTTTACTAGTTGGCTGTTATGATTTCCACTCAATGAATACATTCATTCCTCCATTAGCAAACGCTGGAAAATATTAATAAGAGCTTTTAACGGAATCGGATCTGAAGTGCTATTGCATCAAATTAGTTCGCTTGAAGGAATATCTCTATTTTACTGAATTCATGAAGTAAATTAAATTATGCATTTCTAAAAAAAATATATCTACAGGATTAATAGTTTTGGCGCCATTTTACTTCATAAGAAAGGGGAGTTTCAATGTATGTATAAATATATATTTATTTATCTTAAAGCTATCAACACTATTCCTAACTAGCCAATTCCCGAGACTTCGTCCGCGTAGATTATTGCCAGGTTACAATAAATTATATCCCTCGGGAACCGTACATATTTTCGGGATAAAAAGTAGCCTATCTTTTATTCTAGTTCATAGTCCATCGCTGTGCCAAATTTCATCTAGATCCGTTCGTTAGTTTTAGTGTGATGCGCGTACTAACATACAGACAAACAGGCAAAAATTCTAAAAACAATCGTTTGGGCTTATATAGGTCCTATAAAGAGTCCCTAAATATGTTTTTCTTAAATATCTCCCATGTACAGATATAGTCTCAGTTATAATTTTATTATATGTATAGATTACATCTTCAGCTTCTAAACTAGGTAAGGTTACAGTGAGCAACTAAAGTCTGAACTCCACGGATAGGCTTATAAAAACGCTAGATGTCGTTTTCTTTCCTTGTCTTACGTGACTTCTGAAGACGGAATCATTTTCATCAAAATCATGCAATATCCTATCTTGACTGGAAACGTACTTCCATATACTTCTCACACATGACCTCCAGATTACAAGGCAAACGCCTTGACTACAGAACCACGCAAGTCCACATCAAATCATTCCTAACCCAGGTGCCAGAACACAATGAGGACGACAGTAAATATACCCCTTAAACAATATTAATAAGATCATAGGGTGCAACGGGCCTTAGAATGAAACGAACGACCCGAAATAAATGAGGCAGTCCATCTAGTGCAACGTTCGAATAAATATATAGTAGAAATTATGCACGTTCATAGTGCGCAATTGAATAGGCCATGATTGGGACAATTCAATTTGTTTGCCTAATGAATAGACAAATTAATGCATTTACTCTCGGTTTTGACCACTGTAGTTGGTTGTATGTAGATGAAATGGAAAACAATAGTTTATCTGTAAACTACATTGATGACAAACGGGCAAATTTAGGTTTGAAAATTTATAAATGTAAATGCGTAATTCTAGACGGACTTTCACGGGAAAAAAATTATTGCTAAATTAAGGAATCATCGAACATTGATGTTGTAAAAAAAATATACCCTAATGTAATAAATAAAGTTAAAGAAGAACTCTATTTGGGTTTGTAAAAAGTACTGTTTTAATTTCAACCGCTCATATAAAGCAAATGAAATTATATCCAAGCCCCGACGGAAGCCCTTGTTGCTCGTCGGAGGAAATTGTACCACGTAATAGTCGATCCCCTTCATTGTACAGTTGAATACTTTTTGATTAAACTTGTATTTGTAGGGCCTCACTCTGATCGGTGAAATGATCACGAGAATAATGGCAGATTTCATCAAAAGAAGAATTTTTCGGAATCAAAACCACTCAGAAGTTTATGAAGGCGCGTCGTCTTGAAATTAATTTTTCTGATAGCTACGTTACAAATATATAGAGATTTTAATTTTGAAGCAAGAAAATAGTTATCATAAGTATATATCCTGTATGTCTTTCAATTTCAAAAAAACCCGCGGCACATGCTCCTCAGTGTGGCGAACATTCAACATTTGCATAGACAGTTTTAAATATTTTACTTTTAATTGTATTGTTATAAATTATAAATGAATTGATAAAAAAAAACTAAACAGGAACATTCAATAAACATGGATGCAGTCGTCTGATTTTGCTGTCTATTTTAATTTAGCCAGATGTACGGAGGGGGTTATGTTCTCAGGCGCAAATCAAGTAGACAAGGCATGTAAATTGTAAGTATGGAACACATTTAGCGATAAAACCACCGATAAAATCTAATTATATCAAAAGAAAACAAAAAAATATGCCATATTGAGCTGCAAAATCTACTACAAAAAGTAGAACGCGCGGATAGGGTGTTCCCTTCCCTAAAGTGATCACGTGACCGCATAGTTTAAAATGTATTGACACGTTTGGTTTCTGGAATTGACAAGACGGACAGAAGACAGTTTAGTCTATTTGATAAGTCTGTGGTTATGTTATAATTTGCGGCCGGCCTTGGGGCGACATCAACACGTCTATTATTGTGTCACGGAGGTGACCCGCGGCTGATATGATCTTTGTAACATGATTATAATTGTCATGTTATATGCTATAATAGTTAAAAACATTTTACCAATTACGACCTCGTGTGTAACGGTTAACGTACTGGCCGCTACTCAGGAGGTCCCGGGTTCGATTCTCGGTCAGGTCATGACCAAAATAACCATTTTCTGATTGGCCTATGTGTTGGATGTTTATCTATATGTATATTTAATCTATACATATAATAAAATTGTAACTGAGCTATGTCTGTACATAGGAGATATATACGAAAAAAATATATAGAGGCTCTTTGTAGGACCTATAAAAGCCAAAACGATTCTTTTTAGAATTTTTGTCTCTCTGTCTGTCTGTATGATCTCGCATCACACAAAAACTACCGAACAGATCTGGATGAAATTTGGCACAGCAATGGACTACCTAAATCAAAAGATACTTTTTTCCCAGAAAAAATGTACAGTTCCCGAGGGATATAATTTATTGTAACCGAGCAAGGAGCTGACAAGATATAGTATCCATTGATCGAACGAAGTCGCGGGCATTAGCTAGTTTTTTTTATATATTTCTTATCTTAAGGCAATTCCAATCCATGATATAGTAATTGCAAAGATTAAAACTCAATTATATTTGACATGAAAAAATAATCGGAGATATCGAAAATTTATGAAATTCAGATTAAGATTCAAATTAACTTATCTTTCTAAACCAAGAGATTTATGTGGAGCAGACATGAGATAAGATTGGCGAAAATTTCCGAACTGAAAATAATATTAAACTTTTTCAAAGTTTGCAGCCAATAAATATTTAAATTCGTTTTTTTTTTTCATATAAATATCTCAAAATACATAGTACTTAAAAGCGCAAGGCCATCGACTGTCTGACTCACTTTTTTTTAATGAAATTGGGCGGCAAACGAGCAGGCGGTACACGTGATGTTAAGCGATCACCGCCGCCCATAGACACCTGCAACACCCGCGGGGCCACAGAAGCGTTGCCGGCCTTTAAAATACTTTACAAAATTTGTTGTTTTTAACTGCGATAAGTGAACGTTATCGAGTTATATATACATATATATGACTTTGATCAATAGCATTAATCTAGACAATTTTTTTGGAAATATCTATACCAAAATCTAAAACGTGAAAATCTTAAGACTTTGCCTTTGATTTTAATCAGCAAAATAGATAAAAAATTACGTATACGTTATCAAAGACGTACATTTTGGATTTATTTGAAAATGTTTGTTTCCGTTACAATTTTATCATTAAGATGCATTTTAATCTTATATTTTTTATGATCTGTGATTTTCATTGATAAATGTAATATTGACGTCAATATGCCATTTTACATACGAGGATCTTTGGACTAATTGCCGACGTGGAGTGCAGTTATCAATTTAATAAGTTATTGTACTAATTTGGCAAAGACAAAATTCACTCTTATCAGATTTTATTTTGATATTTGACGAAAAGCATTGGAACATACATACATATAACATTCAAAACTTTCAACGGTTCTGAAGAGCAATTTGGCACTAGTCAACTATTATTTCAAATGCAATTTGTCAAATTCATTTGTAATTATTTGGCTGCAGCTACAGTGTCATCATCAAACGCGTATAACGTCATTATTATCAAAATTTACGAAAAAGGCATTCAAGGTTAAAAGGGTTAGGAGATTCTTATTACCGGCGATCTCTCAGTATAACTGAACCTCCATTCAGGGGCGGTTCTAGCTCGTATAGCACCCGTGTGCAATAAAACCCTGGTTTGAATGTGGTGGAAGGGAACGACGTATTTCAGGACCGTAATTGGAAGAATGTAGGCTCTGCCTTCATCTGGAAAAAGGCGATCATACATATGTATGTGTGTGAATGCTATGGAAGTGATTAATAAATAAATCAATTATTCATCTAAGCGCGGGTTTTTATCTTATGCCTCTCGGTTCTTTCTACTTCGTAATGGGTAAAGTCAAAATGATACTGTATCTGTATCTTATTAAGAAGAAACTAGACATACATTATCATTATCAATACCTAAGAGCAATAATGAGCATCATTCATATAATTATAAAGCCGAATGACACATCACATTTCCTGAGTTTCGGCGAGACCAAAATTTTCTGTAATTTTTAGGCCGCAACCAAAACTATTGTTAAAGCTGGCCAAAATTGAAATTTCGATCGGACACTTGTTAATAATATGAGTAGAAAGTTGTACAATAGGATTGTGTAAAAGTCTAGCAGTAGTATTTCTAGCGGCGGATTTACAAATTCGATTATGTCTATGTATAATTTTTGGTTTTGATTCATTTTCTACATTCCTCATTGACATATAGCAATCATGTTAATGACGATCGATTATTTTTATCTAAATTTTGTTTATTTTGGATTAAGTAAGATTATTATATGCGTCATAAATTGGTTTTAAACCAAATCTTTTTTGTAGTTATGTGTTTGTGGATAAAACAGTTGTATTGAATTTTTAAATTGATTATACTTTTTGTTAAGTTTACGCGAATATTACACATTGAAATGAAACAAATTTAACGGATTTTATCGCGGTTTAATTAGTACACACAAAGGAATTTTATACTGTTTTAAGTTCTCTATGTGTAACTATTTATTGTGATGCGACGTCC
>JADGIL010035779.1:606-11929 GCA_020352625.1 Cactoblastis cactorum
ATCAAACAAAATAACGTCCTCACTTCAATAAAGATCACAATATATAATTCGATACACCCACCCAATTTACTCGTTGGTGTTTCAATGAATATAATTATTATAACGATTATACAATGAAAAAACAAACTACATAAAGTTACAAAGCTTAAAAAAATCATGGCTGCAAAAAAAGCACAAAGAGTGCGAGATTAAAAAAAATATGTGTTTGCAATACCGATACCTTCAAAAATAGTTCGCTTTAACATGTTTTGAAACTTAAAATATCAATAAGAAAATGTCCATACAGTATAAGGTTCTTGAGGTCAGCGGAGTACGTCCTGGAGACGAGGTCCATGCACGCGGTTAGGTTCTCGCAGTGGATCGATCGGCACGCAAGGGCCAACGCCAGCCTGCCCAAAGCTGACAGGTCTTCCTGTTGAGCCTGCAACAATCATGGCGTTCGTACACACAAATTCATTATCACGTCTTTTTTATTACAGGTTGGAAAGAGCCAAGAGTCGCGAGATTTGGAGGCGACGATTGAATTGGGTCGCAGATTCTGATATTAGTGTATTATAGTGTAGTTATTATTATAGTGATATGTTATACATAGTGATATGCCTTTAAGCTTTGGGAATATTTCCGTAGACGTGTACGGAATTGTTCTCAAAGTCTCCAACATTTCCGCGAGCGGCTCATCACTCACACATCAGACGCATCACTACACACACGCAATTTTACATAAGAAAGATAAATAAAACTTTGTTGTACAAACAAACATGTTGTAGCGACCTGATATAAAATGGGATGAATAAGATATTGGTCCAAGAAACTGAATAATGACAGTAAAAAAAACAAGGAGTTCCTTCGATCTAATAACAAAATATTAATATTAATTTACTCATAACTAACGGGATCTCAAGGTTTTTTTTACATGTAAATATTGTTATTTTCTGAATCCTACCTTTCTAAATACATTTTCAATGATGATTTATGTGCATACTTTACATTTGTGCTGCGGAGAAAACAGGAATAACAACCGGAGGCACGACTGAGCGCCGACAAGATCAGATTAAGGTTACACAGATGACGCATTTCAGGCAAAATTCTTATTAAATCACAGCTCGTGCTGCAGACTGCATCGACGTGGGATAGCTGGCCAAACAATACGACAAAATTTTTGCAGTCAAGGCGAGTAATTTTTAATGTGACACGTGAGCAAGTAGGTCACCAATACTCCAGTCATTCAATTAATAAAAGCGTAGCTCTTCTGGGTGGAGTTCCTTCTATTTTTCTCTATCCATTGACAAATTCTTGACTAGATTTTGCCCGCGGCTTCGCCTGCGTTATACTTTCATATAAAAGTTTATCACCCCTTCGGATGGAATACCCAAAAATCCTCTCATAGTGCTCCCCCATACTCTCCAAGCAACATACATGCCAAATTTCAGCTTTTTACGTTCAGTACTTTCAGCTGTGCGTTGTCTGTCAGTCAGTCACTCAGTAACTGAAGAATTTTATAATAAGAAAAAAGACGCTCCTTTGTTCCTTCACTAATAATAATAATCATTTATTCCTTTAAAATATGTGTACACAACGTGGTCAACAAAACATAGTGTCCAACATATTCTGCCAGCTGAGACATAGGAAATTACATAGTTACAATACAAGTCACAATCAAATAAATCTACTTTTTTGTATCAAATGATTAATGTCAATCGATAGGTAATTAAAAAATTATATAATTTCTTTACATTATAACCTAGCTTGAAGGAATTCATCAACACTATAATGACGTTCTGTTATCAATAAATCATAATCCATTTTCTTAAACTTACGGAACGGTACACATTTTATTGCATTAGATATCTTATACTTACTATAAGTACTTGTGTTATATAGCGTTGTCTTTGGCTCCCTGAAAATCTATTTCCTTCTAGTTTTGCCAATTACCATAAGCCATCTTGCTTACCTTACTTGGCCTTTAAATCTTACAAACATTGGCTCTCTAAGATGAAATACGTGCTTCTATTAAACAACTACTATTAATTAAGTCTTTACAGAGTCGAGAGTCGTGCGAATCTTAGGCCACCTGAATGGTTAGTTAACGCGCGGTGTTCTTTCAAACCTTGTATTATATTTATGCATATAATAAAACTGTAAGCGAGCTATGTCTGTAAATGGGATAGTGAGGAAAAAAATGTCAGGGGAAACGATTATCTTTAGGATTTTGACTGTCTTTATGTTTGTACACGCATCACGCAAAAACTACTGGATGAAACTTTACCTGTGCAACATCATTGGCGTTGGTGTGCAGCGCGTCCCAACATCCACACCATGCGATTCTGACTCGACATCCGTTCATCACTACCTTGGTTGGGTCCAAGGTTCTGTTAGTGCAATATAAAAAAAATCAATCAAAATAAAAAAAGAGTTTTAGACAAGTTAGCCAAACGTTGATACTTGAATCGTCATCTTACTATTGTAAATAGGAAACAGATAGTACCTGCAGGCAAGGCCGGCCGTGTGAATGGAGCGCAAGGCAGCAGTTAGCTGAACCAGCAAGCTCCACAAAACTGCCTCAGGCAGCAGTGCGCCACAAGCCACTGCGCGAAGCATCGCGTTTTTCTGACAACGAAGGATTAAATATTAATTGCTTCTAATTTTAATATAGGGAGAAAACACACAGATTGCCCCCTTTCGTTGCCTAGAAGTAAGTTTGAGATTTGAACTCAATGATACTGTTATTTGACGACCTCCGTGGTGTAAGATTAACATATCTGACCACTACACAGGAGGTCCTGGGTTCGATCCTGTCTGGGGGCAGGTATGTTAATCTTTACTCTACAGAGATCATATTCATCATTTATTAAAAAACAAAATTTATAAGCTTCCGCTCTGATTAAAAAAAAAAAGCATGCAATCCACTGTACCTGGTGTGTGTAAGGCCTTGGGGCATCAGGGTCTGACGAGAAGGGGTCGTGGAACGCACCGTTGGCGTCTTGCACATGGCTGGTGCCCCCGGCGAGATACTTGTTCATGAGCGTTTCGCACGCCGGGTGGTAATCATATACCAGCACCAACGCTGTTTCCAATTAATTGAAAAGCTGACAATCATTTTCACACACACACTCGTGTGTCTGTGTGAATACAATTATAAAATTGTCATAAAATGATGACAATGGTAAAAGAATATTATTTTCTATTTATTATTCTGTTATTTTTTCTTACGTTTCGGTAAATACACAAATAGTTAAGTTTTAGAAGAGCGAGATCTGTCCCAGGTATTACTGTACCTACTAAAGTAGATTGTCTCAATTACTTGCTTTGTAATATGCGTTTTTTTTTATTATCATCATTATTTTGATCACTAGATCACAGTTACCATTTGTCTTAATTCATATTTAATGTAATTTACTTTATATATTACTTAAAAAGAGAATATAATGCAAGCCGAGAGTATAATGCGAGAGAGTAAAATGGCATGTTATGGACAAAAGCTACATGAATTTTTTCTTCATGTTACTTCTCAATAGTGGTTGTTCCCAAAATGCTGGTAGTTGGTAGCTTGATTTGTCTTTGAAGGTCTAATTTCATAATAAGGATTTTGATTCGATTTTTTCATCATTGTTTCAGCTGCAGGAAGTTCACAACTGTACCCAGGATTCTCCCAAGGACTTCCAAGACCATTTAACTGCTAGGAAGCGGCCTACACTATCAAGTTGCTGCAGAGTGTTCCTCATTTTGACGGTATCTAATCTATATTTAGTGTCTATGATGAGCAACGGAATCATTGTAGGTGTTTATTATTTATGATGTTAGCAAAGTTATTTAGTGCACGCTTACAATGGTCACCAAAGGCCTTGGTGGTGAAATAGTCGTTCAGTTTCGCGACGTTCGGATGATCGATCTGTTTCCACATGTCGAGGCGCTTAGTGACTATGGCGCCGTATGCGTGGAGTCGCCGCAACGCGTATGTATCGCCGCTTTGCCGGTGAACGGCGCGGAACGACGTAGCGAGCGAGTGCGGAGCGGCGGACTCGAGCGGCGTCAATTCGGAGTACATTTCTACGTTTTCCGGTAGATCTGTATAAAAAATATCAAGTAAATATCTGTATTGTAGTAAGCGTAAGTAAAATATCGAAAAACAATCGCGCAGTACAATCAAATAAAACAAGTATAATAAACTCACCTGGATACTGTCGCAAGTCGGTTTGCAAGTAGATGTTTTCGTTCCTCTGGTATATCTCTGATCGGATAGTTTCGGGCATGTAGAACGAGGGCGCGAGACCTGCACCACAACAAAATACAATACATTATAATTTTTACAGTAATTTTGATGTACTAAACACATTGAAAAATATTTAAAATATATATTACAATAACAATATTATGTATAAATGTGAAATGACTTCACGTCAAAACGCAGCAACGGATTAGTGTATTTTTTTATGTGTTTATAGGTAGTTGAAAGGCTGGAGAGTGACATAATGACATCCCCATTTGGGAAAGGCTGGCGAATTTAATAGGCCGGCAACGCTTCTGTGACCCCGCGGGTGTTGCAGTTGTCTATGGGCGGCGTTGATCACTTAACATCACATGCTCGTTTGCCTTCTTCTAACATAAAAAAATTCCCTGCCCGTTGAATCTGACGTGAGCAAAGCCGCAGAAAAAAGCCAGTACGAATATAAATTGTTATACATATAAGAAGTTAGGTAGATTTTATATAGTCGAATAGCCAATAAAAACTCTCGTATTCATAGCATAAAAGCCTCAAAATATAATATACTTCATTTATTAAACTCCATTTTTGTACATTCGTTTCAGCAAAAATGTGTGATGATAAGCCGTTCATGACAAACGCACATCCCTTTTTACTGCTAGCTAGCTATTATGAATGGATATGCAGGCGGACAGACAAACAATAAGTTCGTTACTACAGGTGTTCTTTTCAGCAACAAAGTCGTAAAATCGCTGTGCGGTTGTGTACACAATAATGACTACGGATACGAATACCTATAAACTGATGTTGGCATCGTATATCTACGGTTTGCTTTCTATGCCTAATTAACACTCTTATAATTTTCTTGAATATCTTTAGTGTACAGACTTAGTTATATTTTTAAATTATATATGTATATAAATAAATATATAGGGACAAATCACGCAGATTGATTTAGCTCCAAAGAAAGTTAGAAACGTGTTATGTTATAGTTTATAACAAATATCTACACAAATAGATAAACATGAAAATGGAAGCACGCAAATTCATTTTCTATCTCGACCTGACCGAGAATCGCACCTTGGTACATGCTGGGAAGCAGACAGACATGGTAACCATTACATCACGGAGATTAATATAGCTCTTTGAGCCGTTCTCAAAAATGTCTTTTCTCGAGAAAATCTAAAAAATATACATCAAAATAGTGAAGATAAAGATTTAGTTATACGATATTTTCAATATTATACTATAGTTCTTATAAAATCATCATCGTCAAAGACTAAGTAGTAAGTTTAATACCAAGTTATAACATTGAAATCTCTTCAGCACTCTTTTATACTATATACTAGTTTCAGTCTCATAATATATTTGAGTATAAAATTGCCCAGTGGCTGTTAAATGTTATGTAGGAGCCACCATCCAAATTTCATCAAAATCCGTCCAGTAGATTTAGCGTAAAAAAATCCACTAACAAATCTTGTATTTTTGGTGCAATGTTTCGTACTCTAAAAACTTTCGCATTTACAATTTCATATAAAGAGTAATGATCGTATAATCATCAATAGAAACATCTCATGAATGCATATTCAATGTACTTTGTCAGATGCATTCACAATCAATAGCATTTAATTAATACATGGCGGCGAGGGAATACAACTCCATATACCACGATCTATGGAGATACGTATATATTCAAATTCGGCGGCCGATTGCCTAGCAACGCACTGACAACGTCGCGTCATTTTCAATAATCGATACTGTCTACAAATAACAGACATGGATGCTATAACCAGCTCGATGTGTATATCTTCAACACCCTAAGCTTCAATTTAGGGGTGGAATAACGGGCAATTGTTAGCAATGGGCAGACAGTATAAAATGCAAGTTATAACGTGCACTAACATAATACATATTAGGTCATTATCCCTTTCGGGGTAGATACAGCCGAGAGTCGCGAAACTCAAGGGTCCCGCTTAACTGAGTGGTGTTATCAATCAAAGCCCTTTTTGGCATAATAGGCACCAAAACTACTACAACCGACCCAACTTATCCGGGGCTTTTTATAGACCGGCAACGCTTCTGTAACCCCACGGGTGTTGCAGTTATCTATGGGCGGTGATGATCACTTAACATCTCGTGACCCGCCTGCTCGTTTGCCTCCCTTTGACATAAAAAGAAAATAACTAGTATTTTCTTTTTTTCGGCATTTCTTCTCAGCAGTGATCGTTTCGAAATCCTATCAGCTGCAGTCTGTAGCTTAATTAAGATAAAATATTTACTATAACGTACTAACTTGGACGCGTACTGACGTGAAAAAAGGTCCAATTTCTGAAGAAAGATTTTGATTTTGATGAGATTCAGATATATAGTGACAGGTTGCTAGCCCATCGCCCATGAAAAAGAATCTTCTTTTTATGAAAGTATCTTCGTTTTAAACTCTTTTATCCCATTATTTATACCCAATATGCGCGGGAAGAGAAGTAGCTGTCAACATTTTACATTTTTCTTTCGTGCCCAGACTATCATAACGTAACAGTAGTAAAATATTAGTAAAGAAGCGTGAAAATAAGAAAATATTTTTTAGAATGTAGAATATTTCATATAGTTACAATAATAATGTAAGACATCTTTCACAGGTTTTCTCATAGATGTAATAGATACTTGGGACGAATTTAATATTAAATTAAACAAAAGAACATTCGCAAAAAAGCAAAAATAATAAACCGAAGTCACAATACCAATTTTACTGAGTTATTGTTTGCATTCAATGCAAAAAATATATATTTTATAACGTGTCCCGCGGCTTAATTAGCTATCCATTCTCATGATGTACGTCTGAATCATAAGAACAATTTTTCAGAGTATATACAAGTTCCTGATTAGAGTGTACTCTGCAAGTTTGTAATACATAGGTAATATAGTACAGAAAAATAATAAGCACATAATATATATGTTCTAGCGCTTAGCAAATAAATTCGGAAAGCGGGATTGTTTAGCCGAAAACATACATATTTTCCTTCAAAACTGGCACGACATAGACTTAAAATTGCTTACAAAATGAAAAAGAAATGCTTTCGAATAATATTACCTAAAGCTCTTATAACAATAAATTACATATATGTATAGTGTAATAAAGTGTAATAGTGTTAAATAACATGGCTATAATAATAAACACGTCACTGGCCACAGCAGGAGCGTCCAAAAATTACGTTTTTAAGAACATAAAATAACAAGGAACAGTCCAAAAGTAACCTTTAATTGCGAGATGACGACACATTATTTATGTATTTACTGCTCCGTTACCAAATGAACCTACATTGCAAGAAGTAATTACCTGGTTTAGAGGTCATCGGTCCTGGTCCCATGTTTGTAGAGGTTCCCGCATAAATCTGTGACGCGTAGGGCGAAGCTCCCACGCTTGGTCCAGCAAGACATGATTCTGCGCCTGTCAAATATTTACGTTGTGTAATTTTGATAACATATATACACATTCAACGCTACATTTGACAACATGAACATCCAACTAATTATTTTCCAATTTGATATCCTGAAGACCTCTTAATAGAATTAATCACATAAAAAAATCTATTTAACTACCAACACAAACTACAGGAGACTACAGAAGACTATGAGTATACTGGACTTGGAGCTTTACCTAGTTTTGAGATATCTTCTTAGTGCCAATGTGGCCATAAAAATTTATGGCGATAAGCATTCTACCACAGACTAAAGGCGAAAACACACTTACGTGGCGAGGCGTGTCGTAACGCGCCAGGAGTCAATCAGAATATTTGTAGACCGTGTATGTCGTATGTAATCTACGACAGATTGGCTTCTGGCGAGTCACGACACGCCACGACAGGATGTCATCTGTAACATTCTACAGATCTACGCTAATGCAGGTCCAAGGGCAGCACAAGATTATAGAGTCCAATACCCACTAGATTATGGATGCAAATTTTTAGCAGCATTAGCAAAATATACTACTATTTATAAAGATATAAAGTTTTTAAAGAGTTACCTGGGAAAAATACTATTTGTTCGTTAATAACTGTAAAAAAATTACTTCTATTATAGTATGTAAAATGCAATAAGATTATTAAGAGATATTTTAATAAATAAACATGTTATTAATCTCTCAACAATCTTACTCGAAAATGCGGGGTCGGGAAAATATCGAATGCAAATTTGATGAACAAACAACAAACTCATTTTACAAAGATACAATTACATTCTTAATCTCTTAAGGGGTAGGCAAAAGGGTTGTGAAACTCTAAAGACACCCTTAGCTGAACGGTGGAGTGGATATTCAAATATAGCATATGATTGCTAGCATATCGCCTATGAGAACGAACTTAAGAACAATCCCCTGATCTAGTCCTTTCCCGTGATTTACTTTTATTATAAGCACGGGATGAGGATTGGCTGGCAAATTCTGTGCATTTCTTCCCAGACCAGTATATAGAAGTATTGTAACACTATATAAATTAGTATCAAAGTAGTCTTGTTTACATAAAGATTTACTTAATTTCGAAATATTGGTTAATGATTTAGTAAGCATCTGTTCACATGCAAAACATATAATGGATAATAATGGACAATTCCATAATATTAATGAGTACTACTAACTAACAGTTTAAAAAGGATGTCTAAAGGAATATATCAGAGCAACATAATTATGTTTAAGTAGCAGTACAATTTTAACTTACCAATAGATGAGGAGTTTAATCCTCCTGATGTGTTCAGGCTATCTGAGTTGGTTGAATAGAAGTAAGTGGTGCCACCTACGTTTTCCTGGGGGCAAGAAACATTTTGTTAGAAGTACATAAATGAAATACACTGTATGTAATATCCTTTTATATATGTAATAATAATCATATGAAGCTTTATTCGCACTTTTCACATCGCTTTACCAACATATCAATGCCTTTGATAAATAATCTACATTTTGTCCCCAAATGTGATAAACTACTGACTTCATGTCTTCATCAGTTTAAATATTTTTCCTCACAAAATCTGCATTCAATTTTGAGCATTGCTTGCATTCAAATACTAAGATAGTTATACAATACTGCCTAGAACTGCGTTACCATTAAGCTATGGTTGTTTGTAGCAAAATTTTTAATCATAATTGTTTCTTATTCGGAATATATTATATTTTTGGGGGCCAAATAAGAGACAGCTGTTCTGCTGTGACATATTTTTCTGCACCTTAATACAATATCGTTCGAAATTCTTTATCATGTAATAATGTGTTCAACTGTATGTCTGGTGATTTCTTAATCAACACACATGTCTTTATATACTTTATCTACTATGACGCCATTTTTTCCAGGATTAATTAAGCATCTCAGAAGCTAAATTCAACAATTTTTTATCGATATGAAACAGAGTAGGAAGGTTGCAATTAAATAACACAGTACTGGATAAAGTCTGATTTATTAAAAATTGAAAGCATGTCACAGTATAGATAAAAGATAAAGGTTTGAGAAATTCACTTACCTGATGTACTTGTGTGTTTGGTGGGACCACTCCTAAGACAGAAGCCATTTGTGGCACCATTTGGGGTGCCATTTGTGGCCCCATTTGTGGTGCCAATGTGGGGTTCATATTAGGTGGCAATGTAGACGGTGGGGAGCTCTGAGGGGATTCCGGTAAGATGTTTGCAGGAGTGAAGTAGTTGACAGGCACAAACTCACTTATTAAAACCTGTGACAGGTAATTTGTTTCATTAAGAGAGTAAGTAACACATTATTTAACCAGACTTGTTATTAAGTCATTAACTGTACTACAAGACATGCATTGAGCCTGTATTGTAAATGGGCTGTTGTTTGTCAATTATTATAGCTTCTTTCGAAATATTCTGAAAAGAAAAAAGTAACAGGTTTTTCTTTTCTTACCTTTTTGATTGCAGTAGGGGAAGAATCTAGGTTGAGTTTACCAAATGCTTGATTCAGAGATCTGTTAGGGGTAGATGTCGTGCGATTCTGAAACATGTAACTTATCAATGCTTCTGTCAATTGATTGCTTTATCACCACACTTAAAAACATTTAAATTAATTTTACCATGTATGTCACCAACTTAGACTCTTGTGGGAGCCCATTTGGGGGAGTATATTGCAAAAATATTGAGGGATCCATCGTACACCGGAGTGAGAGACAGCAAGCTGGCGAATAAAATATAAATTGAATATATCTGCAGCTAAATGAGGGTAGATAAATCACAGACGGGCGAATATGAAAGTTCGCAACCATGTACCTGAATAATTAAATTATAATTCCATCTTCTTCTTCTTCATCAGTCTTACCACCACATCGTACTCATACATCACAGTAGTTAACAGACACGGAACATTTTCACTTTTAGTCTGGAACGATATACCTAACTATGAGACAGACAATCAAGCCTACCACAAATATGCAATTTGTTCAAATACTAAGCTCATTATTACAAGAATTCATGTAATACACTCATCTGTGAGTCGATTAAATCATTATTGATTAAATGGATTCTTTTTTTCACAACAAATCATTAGAATTTCTAAATAAATAACAGAGGATAAGGACACGGAGACAAATACACACACAATAGCAGGTGAAACACATATATTTGTGTACGTGACGGTTGTATAAAACCATAGACTAGATATAAGGCTACCAAAATTAGTGTTGCCACAAATGGTTGACCAACGCAATTGTTATTCATACATTTTGCTTAGAAGGGTTATAGTAAACTGATGACGTAAGTACTATTCTCCGTTCCGATAAACACAAGATGGTGGACACGCGCACCTTCCTGATTGCCTATTTTCACCTGATTTTCGTTTTGGTCACTTCACAACATTACAACAACAGCACAACTCTCCCCCCCTCCGTTGGCTTGAATTGACTGAAAAATTTGTTCGGCGTTCGATGCTTATACCGTCTCCATAGTTTAAATGCTCTAAGGCACAAACAATGCCAAATTAATGCAAACAAAAATAAACTTACTAGAAAGTTTTTTAAATTTATTAAATAAAATATATTCCTCGAGCCTATTCCATTTATTGACATAGATGTTTATTCAAGACTAGCTGTGCCCGCAACTTCGTTAGCGCGTGATTTGAAAAAATAAAATTGTTT
>JADGIL010035782.1:0-11306 GCA_020352625.1 Cactoblastis cactorum
TATTTGCGGGTGTGTGCAAACATTTTGTATGAAACGAACTACAAATGTAAGTTTGTGATGATTTTTTACTATTATATCGAGAAACGCGAAATTCGTCTTCTTGAACTAGCTGTTACCCGCGACTTCGTCCGCGTTTACCTAGAACTTTTTGAACAAAGAAGAATTGAATATTGATTTATTTCTTTATTTCACATTATTATACATTCAATTCGAAATTTACGCGGACGAAGTCGCGGGCAACAGCTAGTATTCAATAAAGCTTCAAATAAAAACCCGGAGCCGATATGAATCTCGAAAGCTTTTTTACATTCAACTCGCATTTTGCCTACTCTAAACTAGCTATTTGCAATCAGGTCCTATAAATGAATCGTAGCTATACTAGGAAATTGTGTATTATGTAAATAGTACATTATTATGGTGATACGTAATACATGGCGGCGCGGCGGTAACCTTTAGTTGCGGGAACAGTTGAGCTTAACGGTGACGGAGGCTGTATACACTGTACAGTTAGGCGCATTCCTAGAGCGGCCGCGGGCAAGGGTGGCAGGAGGAGGGGGGTCCTCGCGGGAATGCGATACCACATCTGGTGGTTTTTCATTGCAACTTCATTTGATCTATATTTTATACAGTTACTAAAATATTCCCGCGACGTCATCGCGTTACTATTGTCAATATCTCGGGTTGCAAGCACCGTATCGAGATGAAAACTAAGTACGCTTTATGTTAGACCTCTACAATATAACTGGGAAAACATACAGTAGTTTTAGCGTGATGCAGTACAAACATATAGAAGGAAGTTAAAAATTCTAAAAAACATCGTTTTAGCTTCTATGTAAAATGTGGGGTCCTAAAAAGACCCCACATTTTTTCCCATAGCACAGATATAGTTCAGTTTGTTTCATTATACATATGTATGTATTGATTTCAAAGAGTATCTAGTCTTATTAATTAAAATAGTGAACAACTGTTAATATAATTTGTAGAAATTGCCTGTAAAAATAAATAAATATGAAAAATTTAACATAAAACCTATATCATATATCCGATCAAATATATTTGTTTAGTCACAAAAATATTTATGACAAACGTACAAACTTAAACATTTAAAATTTCTTTAGTTGCGACTTACAGACGTAGGGCGCCTTTAGTATAAATAGTACAATACGAGTAAGTTATTTCAAATGAATTACAAAACAAGATTTGCAAAAAAGCTGGTGAAAAAAATAAGGACAACCACAAACGATTTGTTCCCTAACTCTTCCTTTTAACAATTCTAATCCCAAAGTATATTCATAATAAGTGACAAAGCGCTCTTAACTTCTTTATCTCATCGCCTCTGTGCTCTTCCAATTAAGGTAATGTCGCAAAGAACCCGATAGAAAATTATGACGTGGGCGCTTATCGAGTAGGCACTTGAACGCATTGCAAATACTAGCAAACTTCTTCAATCCGGCATTAGAGATACAGATACAGTATCACGTCTATATCCTTTACGGGGTAGTCAGATTAAGTCAGCTTAAGTGGTCTTAGCAAAATGGTTGGTGGGCTTGTTGGTGGAATGGAGATTCAGAAATAGTGATAAGTTCCTAGTCCATCGCTTATAAAAATTTGCGTTTCAAGCCCTTTTCCTCGCTTAAATTTAACAATTAGCGAGGGCAAGCTATGTAGCAGCGGGCACATTCTACGTTATTCTTTCGCTTCCAAAACCGGCGTAGAGGACTGGCTGAAGGCATTGTTATAATGAAAATTGATGTGTGAATAAAACAATAATTGTAGAATGGCCGGGCAGGAATTACATTATAAATAATGCTAAAAGTTTTTAAATATTACTAATAAGATAATATATTGTCATTTAAATATTCAAAGAAGGCATATTTACCGAAACCCCTAAATTTAATGAACAAAACACAGGCAACTGCTCAAGAAGATAAGTTACTACTTACCTTGTTAATACAGAGATAGAAGGATAAAATTGGACTTTGTAATGATCAATCAGGGAAAGCCTATTCTTGCTTCTGAAGTCAGAACTCAATTTCAGGGTTCAGGGTGCTAAAGAAAAGTTTAATTTCTAAATTATAGTGTCAATGAACACTTAACTATGTTAAGAAGATCTAATGATTAAATATTATCATGTTACATTTTTTTCCAAACGTAAATAGTTGTTAATGGTTTTTGTTTTTCACAGAACTTTGGCGCTGGGAATCGGTATCCAGAACTTCCCAGAGGGCCTAGCTGTCAGTTTGCCGCTGCAGGCGGCTGGCTTCTCTGTATGGAGAGCATTTTGGTAAGTCTTGTACTATATCCAGATATAGTTTCAAATACATCACCATAAATGCAATTATTACCTTTAATATATCTACATATATAAAAGCGAAAAACATTCATCACGAAATCTTATAATCTACAAGTGCGAGGGATTTTAAATTTTGCATGGGGGTTACTTTTAGAATGTGGACGGTTACTAAGGCGGGATTATGCAAAATTCTCACGGGTTCAGGAATAATAAGACACGTAGTATAGAGTAACAAACATCCATACTGACTACTCACAAACTTTCGCATTTATAATATTAGTAGGATTTATACTTTAGCAGCCAACACAGGTCATCAATATATTCAAAGTCATTGTAAATTTCCCGCTTTTACTCGACATGTTCAATCACCATATATAGACTGCACTCTTTTAAATCTACAATCGCACATGTAGAATTTCGTTATTAACATTGCTTTATGAAATGTTACATTCGTGCATATAAATCGTCGAAAACGAGTCATTTGTCTGTCTCCTCATTTATTGGACTTAAAATGATTGCAATGGTGCTAGCTGGTGTTAGCAAGTCGCAGCTAGTGGATGACTGAGAATGTCCACGTCGTTAGGCTGAATGCCAAAACTGCCAGACTGCCCGACCCCATTCTTGTTCAGGCTAATTCATTTAACGACTTTTGCCTCAACAAACAATACCGATATTTAGATATTGCCAGTTAAATAAAGCGGTAGTGAAGGAGCAGGTAACTAATCGTGACTTATATGCCGATATAAATCATCTGGCTCGTTCCTATAAATTGTATGCACTGTAGACAAAACTGTTATCAAAATAGGACCTAAATATTGCAATTTTTTGGATATGAGATAATCTCAAGTCATAAACTGTTTAAATCCTTTATTATTTTAGGATATCTATAATATTTGGCGACACTAATATATTCTAGGGTCAGCGTCAGTCTAGTCCACACACACACTTTGGACAAAATCATGTTTGATTTACTTATTATAAAATTAAGCACTGAAGCCTTATCATATTATAATATTGCTGTTCATTCCATTCTATCTGGAAAACGCACCACGTGGTGGGACCGGATGCCAATGCAGCCAAGTAGACTAGCTGACCCCATTCATATTCATGTTTGATATATGTTATTGATTTTATAACTGCATCGAACTATTTTACAGTAACTATTACTTCTGCTATACATATTATTATCTTTCCTAATATTGTTTATTATTTGTATTACATCTGATTTCTTACGGAGTTATAAATGTAATAGTGAGAGGCAAAGGATATGCAATGCAAAGATGAATATTAGGCTTATTAGTATTAGTAGAATGAAGACTCAGATACATACCAAGTAGCTAGCTCATCGCCTATTTCATCTGTAGTATCTACATAAAATAAAACTAATCGAGCTTTGTCTACAGACAAAGCAGCATGGGAGATATTAAAACATGCGGGGGACAGCACAAACTTTTAGGACCTATTATAAAAGCCGAAACGATCTTTTTTAGAATTTTTATCTGTATGTTGGTAGAGCATCCTGCCAAAAATACTGAATCGATTTTGATGCGGTTTTTCAGTTTTCTAATTAAAATAAATTTAACTTAAAATAAAGCATTTGTTTCATCTTGATACGCCTTAGTATCCGAAATATCTATATACATATAATAAAATTGTTACTGAACTATGTTTGTACAACATGAGATATATTTAAGAAAAAATATATAGGGGCTCTTTATGGGACATATAGAAGCCAAAGCCTTTGTTCGGACAAAGTTGCGGGCATTAGCTAGTTGACAATAGGAATTACCTGCGGACGACAATGCATTAATATTAATATTATTATTAATAGCTAGTTATTAATATAATTATGCTAACTGACGTAATCGTACAATGAACAATAATAAACTTCTTTTTAAGATTCCTTTCGGAATCTAACTCCAATAATATGAGACTGCGACGTTTGTGCTCACGTAAGGATGAGATTGCCTACTTCTACCATACGTCATACGTAAGGTTCAAATCCCTAATGGAATGTCAAAGTAAAAGGTTGCATTTGCCGCATGCATTGTTAGCTTTCCCGAATAGGTAAAAGTTGTAAATAGGCGCATTCCTTGATGTTCTCGGAATTGCTGGCGCCGCCGCCTGGCTCCGGAGCGCCTGCGCTGACACCACTGAGCTACGAAAATAATTGACGAGCTGCCGAAATGGATATGGTTTCTGTTTTTACACGCCTCATGAGATAATCTTTTAGGAAAAAGTATCTCATGAGGCATGTAAACAAGCAAAAAATTAAAGAAAAATGTATAATTTATACTAATATTATAAAGTTTGCGCTATTCTTAGGATTTGAAATATACTTTCAGTGTTAAATGGTCCACAATTCCCACGGGTACGAGGACAGATCGGGTGAGATTTCGGAGTGGTCGCTGATTTAAATATAAACCTAGCGCTTTCGATTTATAACATTAAGTAATGTAGTAAGTAGAAATATCATTCTTACATTAAAGTTTGTACAGAGCATAAAAAGTAAAAAAAATTTTTGGACAGCTGGCACAAGTTAGCTACACAGGTTAAAGTTAGTTATGGAATACTAAATTAATAAATAAATAATAGTGCTTATACTTACACAAGTTTAACAATGATTATCGTATTTCAACTAATTTGCACAAAATCTATCTATTAGTTAGAAACCGCATAAAATTTCCATTATTAATTTTTGAGTTTATCACAAACATACATACAGACAGACGCGGCCGCGGGACTTGGTCTTATATATGTAGTATTTTTATGTAAGAGGGAGGCAAACGAGCAGGTGGGTCACGTGATGTTAAGTGATCACCGCCGCCCATAACTCCCGCAGGGTCACAGAAGCGTTGCCGGCCTTTAAAAAGCATCGCCCTCCTCAAATGGAGAGGGCGGGGAAGTTGGGCCTCCGGCTCTCCCACTCACCGGACGGAGAATGGCGGCTGATAGCCGCCATTCAGGCGTCGGTATTCTGTTGGAGTGTGGTACTGCCCCGGAAGAGCCAGTCCATTCATGCTGCAGTCTAAAAAAGCATGCAGCAGGCTCATATCACTACAACAAAGTGATGACAAATACATATTGAAAAACATTCTAAAAATATACATTCTAAGATTTACATTCAAATACCCAGGTCTTAACAGAATAGATCATTTCCGTGATCGGGGCTCGAACCAGGGACATTCTGAGCAGCGGACAGGCATGTTTACATTACGCCACATACATAAATTGTTTTAACGGAGAATCGGTAAGAATACTCTCGAGTCGGAGTCCTGACCAAGTAGAGCGGATTGTTCGATACGTATTAATTTGTGACAATCTATTCTAACTATAAATCCATTCAGTTAAGTATATTGGCTTCTAGAGATACGACTTCTGACTCTGTTCAACCCTTAAGGCATAAAGACATGATACTGCATCTGTATTTAAACGATTAGATTATGTATTTAAATGTTTTGGGAATTTTACGTAGATTTAAAAACCGCAGTATTATAACAGAACGAAAGCATCGTTTAATAGTAGGTCTGCAGTGCGGAATGCAAGGAGCGAGGAATGCAGCCCGGGCAAGAAATGCCTCGCCGACTCTCGTCGCGTGCCCCCCGCCCTTCCCCCTTCGCGGGAAAACATTTGCAACCTTCTCATAAATGCGAATATACGGTGGTGCGATCCACATTCCAATGTTTTAAACGTTCTCTGCATGTTACGAACAACTTATAAGTATTAACGATTCTTCCGGCACTTAAGTGGTGCACTGTGTTTAATCGGAGCTTTATGAGCACTCCTCAGCGATACAAAACGTTGTATTTTTTGTAACGAAATCGAGTTTTCAATAACTAAATATTATGTAAACTGTTTTGCAATTTGTGTTGTGCAAATATTTATCGACATCGTGCTAGGGATAGTTTAGTTAATAATTTTATATTCTTTGTCTATTTTATATTGTACCTCTAAAATAAAAAAAGTGCGTTAATGGCTAAAATATACGAACATATTGTCCCTTCACTTGATCTATATCGTGAATTTTCATGTGGCCGTTTGTATAGTCGGTTGTATAGTTAATAAGATATCGTATAGCCTACATACATTTTTTGTTCCGCGATATGACATAATCAGATCGATTGTTGTGCGGTGATCCTTTGGTGTAGACAATGTGTCTGGGCAACATTTCCCACCGCTTGCGCACATGACTCACAGTGACGTAGCATACATCACGCAAAACCATCTAGGTACCTCAATCGTTAGGTAATGATTCAATTTCTATTACTATTATTATGAGCTTGTGCAGGTAGACTTATCCATATAAAGAATGGTTGGCGCCAATCGTTTGTACTATTATGTTCACACGATTTAAATCATTGTATTATTCATTACTAACTCTAGATTTGCAAAGACCGTCTCGAGTCAAGCGGGCGTTAATGGTCGATGGTGGTCGAGAGAGGCGCGGGCGCGAGCGTTCGCGCCTCTGCAGGGGCCGCTACGTCTGATGCGTCGGTATGCGGTCAGAGATAATGATTGCTAACTGGGCCCGAGAAAGTCGTCTATTTCGAAATTTGAGTGTTGCGTGTGCGATGTGTCGTTGCGGTGCCGTCGAGTCTGGTGATATGCGCGGCGAGCGGCCGGCGGCGCGCTGTCTACGCGGTCTTCCGGACCGCACCCGTCGGACCAGTCGCAACGCAACGCCCGCCACCCGCCTCGGGCGATCGGCCTTCAGAGTTAAATAATTAAATTGAGAGAACGACGTCGCCGCAACCGCCGCCGTCGCAAGCGACCCGCACCATGAAGAAGCGGTCGCGGAAGGCGCTGCCAGCCTTGGTGGCGCTGTTGTGCGCAATCGCAGCCGGTTTGCCGTACGCATATTGCGTCGTTGCCACGCCTAATCTCCGACTATACACCACCTTCTTACATTGACCAATAAAGTTTGATAGGTGGCTATGCGCATATACATTATATGTATTCAAACTACGTAATATTATTTGAATCAAACAGATATGCATGCATAACCTGTAAACATATGTATATGCCTGGAACAACTTTTATCTACATTAGAAATAAGTCAGGTTCAAATATCTAAACGCAAAGTAACAATACATCAAGGAAAACTGTTTTAAATGCAAATAAACTGTGCGTTGCTCAATAAGTTTTTAATAAAAAGGTAAATAAAAAAATATTCCAAAGCTTAAGCAAACATATATGTATTCCAAAAGTATATGCGTGTAAACTTTTATTTAAATGCAACGTAGTTATTGAGTGACGGGCATCCTGTTTTACGGGTCGGCGGCGGCTCAACAGTCGTATTCTCCGAACCAGTGGATATTGTCGCAAATTGCCGCTTTCGCCACCCGCTGAATAATGCATGCGATAACATAACATCACGTCGCAAGCAAGCCGCCACCGCACCGCCGCCCGCCCGCGCCCCGCGCCCGCCCCAGATTTACCAAACCCGTTCCTTTGTAGATACATTCCGCTTAGATATCATCATCTAAAAGTTCTTAAACTACTTCCTGTTTAAATTTATCGACCCTCAGCTTTTCAAATTAGCCTTTAACTATTCAATGGACATTTAAATAAAAAAAATCATTGCCTGATTTTCCAAATAAGAAATTTCTAAGTGCATGAACATCATTTCATTACTCGATCATTTTGTCATAAAACGATGACTATCGCTGAAGAGTACCTTCAGGCAAGTATCAAGACGGCATCGGGCTGTCGACGTGTGGGGTGGCCCTGGCGGCGTTTCCCACAGCGGCAACTCCTCGACCAGTTCGTCGGAATGTGGCCGCGGCACCGGCACCGCACTTTCACCAAAACAATTCGTTAGCGGCCTCTCGTCGCAACCCTGCCGCCGCCCGGACACGTGAAAATTAACAACACAACGAGAGTTGGACTCGTGATCGGTATTTTGGACACGAGCGTTTTATAAATCTTAACATATATATGATCACCCGTTTTTCCCATAGGGGTAACTACACTCTTCTTTTCGTTGTTCTAATGTCAGCGCTACGCTATATTTACTATTATTCAGGAGAGTTAAAAAACAAATGTTTCGCAATCAACTGTAACTTTTTACTGTGTGATCCGATTTTAATGGTGTCTAAAGAAAAGTTTTTAAGGTTATGACGTTCTTTCAATTTACTTAAAAGTTGTAAATTTACTGCGTTTGTACTAACGACCACCGTGGTGTAATGGCTAACATGGTTTAGCGCTACTCAGGGGGTTCAATCCCCGATCAGGTCATAATAAAAAATGATCTTTTTCTGATTGACCTGGGTCTTGGATGTTTATCTTTAAGTGTATTTGCTACCATAATACACCAAACCATGTATAACCATAATACAAGTCTCGAACGAATTTTGGTTCTAACTGAATTTGTGTGATTTGATAGACATATTTTTTCTAGTCAATATCTCGGGTTCTAAGCGGCGTATCAAGATGAAACCTATGCTATATTTCTACAGACAAAAGTTCTAAAAACAATAGTTTTGACTTCTATAGGCCCTATAAAGAGCCCCTATATAAGTATTTTTTCTTGTATATCTCTCATGTACAGACATAGCTTATTTACAATGTTACATAAATGTATAGATTATTATTTGTCTTTAGGTACGGCCAACTATCCGGCATGGTTGAACCAGTGTTCGGAGTGTTGGGTGCGGTGGCCGTAGGGCTGGCAGAGCCGACGCTGCCCTATGCCCTATCTTTTGCAGCTGGTGCCATGATCTATGTCGTTACTGACGACATCATACCTGAGGCCAACGCGTCGTAAGTGATATTATTATTATTTTTATATTATTTAAGCGCCGTGAACAATAAATACCTTTAACGTTCTCACAAAGAGAAAATAAGGGTAGTTAAGTGGAAGATGCTGATATCCGTAACTTAGATACTAACGTCCTCCACTTATATACTGTACTAACCATACAGTATGATACCGGTAATTATCATATAATACATTCTTTACGCCTGTTTCGTAAGACAAACAGAGACTATGCTCTTGACTTACTACGACCAAATTGCTGAAGTTCATATAAAGGTGTATCAGAAGTACCCGAAATTAACAAGTGCTTCAATGAATGCACTATCAAAATAATATATAAATTGTATTACGTTTTTCACCTGAGGGCGCGAGTAATAAGCGTACTTATACGATAATGGTTTCTAATATAATCTATAACAATGTTCTATCAAGTTTCTCGGTATGTTTACTATAAGTCTAATAAATTTTCAGTGAAGTTTTGCACTTTGACTCGCAGAATGCCCAGGCATTTGTAACAATAGTGATTTTGTTGTGGAAATCACCATGCAATTTAATAGCTTGTGCACTTATATTGTCATCTGATTTCTTTCGGTTAAAGACAAAAACATAAAGGCATCCTTTTTATTCTTGTATCTAAAAGTTATGCATCATTTTGCATGCTTGCCATTGTAACAATCTTCTTAATATTATCTGTAGTAGCCATTATTTGTTCTTCATCAAGAATCTGATAACTAAATTATTTAACGTTTAAATAATTCACAAGTAATCGTCGGCTGTAGGTCAAGATTTTTTATGAATGGGATGTACTGCCACGTCTTATTTCCCCCCTTTCTAAATGAAACAAGAGAGCTGGCCTTGGGATTTATCCAAAAAGATCACTAGGGCGAGTTGAGCTTTGTTGTGACCCTCGCTCACCGAGGCCCTCGCGTCCTTTGATGTCGCTCCGATAACGACGCCTTTATTGCACATCTAAAAATATTCCTTAGTGAATATCTGTTTCTTAGATGGTGATCAAAATCTTTTAAAGTGGCTATCTGGATGCATTAAAAGCATCGGCTGTCACAGAGCTATTTGGTTTAAGGGCAGAAAATCCGCGGTGTTCACAATCAGACTGACGAGGGTCACTCTGAGGATAAATGTTCTGATTCATGTCAATCTTTCGACAGTTTTTGATATGATATGTTAGTCAGATGTCAATAACTGGAAACTCGTTACGGTGGGAAGGAAAGAATCGCGCACACTTCCCCCTGGCAACGGCGATGTATTGTCCAGAAAATACATTGTCCGAGACCGGCCCGGTTACCTTCCGGACGGGTCTATACCAGTCTTAGTACTGTTATTAGCTGATTGTTCTGCCAAAACAGGAAGGGGCACATCGACATGTAAAGATGCTTTAATTTCGTTTCCGGGGGTTTATAACTAATCGTTAATGATAAATCTAATAAACGCTTATTATACTTACTGCACCTATTGAAAATTTTCCGAAATTATATATTAACATTAAATTATATACTTATCAACCTATTTATTGATTTCAAATCGAATTATTTATAAATAATTCGATAAACTAATACATAAACTCTGAGGAAGTAAATTCCACATCGAGATTTGCATGTACTTCTCAATATTTTCAAGCCAAAAAATATAGAAAATCATACTTCAAAATGTAAATAAACATGAAAAATTTGAATTTCCCGCTTGATCCACTTACTATTATCACGTTCACAAAAGCGTTACAGACTTGATTCTCTTTGCTTGTTTATGTTCTCTGAAAGAACTCCAACTATCAATTTATGTCAGTTCATTATTACAATTTATTAGCAGTTATGTAGATATAAATTATCGCATATACAATGTTTGGAACGTATATTGAAAATTTCGGGTATTCATATAATCTAGATATTTTACCGTTATTACTAATATTAGTACCTTGGCGACCGAGATCCGCTTGGTTTTTTTGTGACATCAGATTCTATATGAAATGTACTAATAAGCACACTTCTAGTGGTATATTTTTATATTTTTAACCGACTTCAAAAAGGAGGTGGTTCTCAATTCGGATAGTTTTTTTTTTTTTTATGTATGTACATCGATTACGCCGACGTTTCTGATCCGATTTACGTAATTCTTTTTTTATTCGACGCAGAATGTTTGCCATTGGGTCCCATATAAATTTTATCCATTTTGGGCTAGTAGTTTTGATTTTAGAAGCAGTTTTGACAAAATTTTATATACGTAGACGACTTTTTTTTTTTT
>JADGIL010035800.1:0-31424 GCA_020352625.1 Cactoblastis cactorum
AGTTCGAGACTTGTATTATGAGATACTAACTCAACGATACTAAATTTTATAATAAATACATATATAGATAAACATCTAAGACCCAAGCCAATCAGAAAAAGGTCATTTTCCATCATGACCTGACCGGAAATTGAACCCGGGACCTCCTGAGTATTGGTCAATTACATTATCCGTTACATCACGGAGGTAATTAGGAGAAAATCTCTTACCACCGACAGGATTATTCCTACAATTTGGACCTCAATCCAGCCTGAAACTTTAAAATAATGACACCAATATAAACTATAAAACACTCATGAAGAAAATTATCTTACATTTAAAGGGTCCATTGGTACTGCCATTACTTTTTATAAAAGAGTTTCACCGCTTAGAACATGCGGTTAATTCGCCTTTAACCCTTTTGCTCGCTTTCTCGTGGCGTGTTATTTTTTCTGCGCCACATAATAATAAAATCTACGATATGTGTTGTCTGCGCTGGCAACGATTTCATTATTTAGAAATGTGTGTGCGATGCCGAAACAATAGCTCTTGGCTGCCAAAGAGCTATTCGTTGCCTATAAGCCGATTTCCAAATAGCAATTATGAAATGCCTGAGGCTCTGAATGCTGTTTCTATGCCAGCTTCTATTTCAGGGAATGGTTTGCAATATTGGTGACTCCTATAGCTTATTATGAGAACTGTAGTAGCCTATACAATTACAACATTTTGTTCGTTGTCCCGTCATTTCCAAGTTTCTGCAAAACGCCATCTTTTACCATTCTTTTGATACACATATTTGTATTGCGTTCACGAAGGACAGATGCAATTAATTGGCATAAGAGTGTTTAGAGAATACTTTTTAAATTTGTCAAATCTTTGACAATATTTATGGTTATAATACCAATTAAGTACTTAAAAAAGAAAAGAAATAACAATTAGCAACAAATCAGCACCTTTTGAAGAAGTAGTTATGCAAATAGTATTTTTGTTGGTTATGTTAGGTTAGTATGTTGATTAATTAAATATAAGGCAAAAAAGTTGTGGATTATCACGATTATTTGTCCATAAAAAAATGATTTATTTGTTTTCAGATACATAGCTGTAACACAGCCGATAAAGTATGCGAAGCACAAAAGCCACGGCCGGGTCTGGCTGATGATCGCTGTGGCCTGGCTGGTCTCTGGAGCTATAGGCTCCCCCATAGTCCTGGGGCTCAACAACACCCCGGACCGAAGCCACAACCAATGCTTGTTCAACAACATCAACTACGTCATATATTCCTCATTGGGCTCCTTCTATATCCCTTGCATCATCATGATGTTTTTGTATTACAACATATTTAAGGTAAGTCTTCTTTATAGCCCCCAACGCAAAAAGAGGTATTATAGGTTTGTCGTGTGTATATGTCATTTTGTCTGTGTTTTTGTATGAACTGCAATAGCTCCCAAACGGATGAACCGATTCGGAGAATTTTTTTTATTAGAAAGGTGACTTAATCGAGGGTGTTCTTAGCTGTGTTTTAACATCTAACGCATAATAAAGAGGGGTAAATCTGTTTTGTTATATTGTGTCGGGGATTTTTTTTTATATTTTTTAATTTTATTACTTGTACAGTCTTTATATGTGGTCGATTTCAATAAACACGCGATACAGTATCCGTTTTGTCATTACATTAAATAATAAGACTTCCCAAATAAAATAAAATAAAAAAACCAAGAAATATTTATCAAAATACTTACGGTCAATGACGCGGTCGCTACCAAGGTATTGTATTCTATGGTGACCTAAAATTACGGACTTGGAGCGAGAAAATCGACGATTTTTTAATAAGCGTAATTTATCAAAAACCTGCCTCGGCGTGAGCACAAATGCTTTTAAGTTCAGAAAAAATGACAGATGATGATTTATCAAGAAAGTTTAGAGAAACTGGCCTCAAATTTAATGTAATGTTGTCATATTAGGTATTTGAGTAATATATATGGGTGTAGTCATTGTGTGAACTTAAGTTTGATTCACTATCTTACAATACTATTTTGCTATGGAAAATATTATTACTTATATTGCTACCTGCTTATACTATAATTATTATATTTTACTAGCTTTTTACCTACGGCTACTCTCACGTGCCGTATTAATTCCCGATCGTGTGAAAATTTTTTAAATTCTCGTTTTATCCTATAAAAGAAACCCCTATGCAAAATTTGCGACCTCGGATTCGTAGTTTCTGATGAGTGAATCAGTCAGTCAGTGACCTTTTGTTATGTTAAATTGTTCATACACAAACCATTATCACAAAATATATAACGAAAAACAATAAGATTGAATCAAAAACGAATATTGCTGCTCTCATATGTATTATATTCTAACTAGCTTTTGCTCGCGGCTTAACTCGCGACAAATTCAAGGGGTGGTGTGTGAATGAGACAAAAATTAGCCTATATCACTCTCAAGCCCTTAAACTATCGTCACATAAAAAATTACATTAATCCGTTGTTTTGTTTTGACTGAAAGAT
Source organism: Cactoblastis cactorum (assembly GCA_020352625.1). Lineage (NCBI taxonomy): Eukaryota > Metazoa > Arthropoda > Insecta > Lepidoptera > Pyralidae > Cactoblastis > Cactoblastis cactorum. Next base: position 2,493 of record JADGIL010035800.1, read on the forward strand.
AGACAAACAAACAAATGCACTTTCACATTGATAATTTTAGTATGGATGTAGTGGAGCGCTCAGTCCCGTCTAAAAGTGCATCTTTAATATCATACAGATATTATATATGTATATAAATATATATTATATAGTTCAAAATCGAACAAATGCACAAAGTAAGACGGGGATGAGTTGCACCTTGGCTGTTTTCAACACCCATAAAATTTAAACATTAAGATCTTTGAATTCAATGTGAACGTGACTAATAAGAGATTAGTTCTTGTGACTTCTCCAACCTCAATCACTAAGCTAATGGCATTCTACTTAGTTTCAATTCGCTCAGAAACAATGCAGAACTGCAATAGTTCAGTTTAATTAGCTTTTGCAGAGTCGAAATCCTTTGATCTCATTCTGTCCGTGGCGTTCTCCGGAGGTTTTTATTAATAAATAACATTAATTGGGACTAATTGGCCTTTGATGCGAATTACTGCAATTTGTTGGCTAACTTTGATTTAATCTGACATAGTAACATGAAGAAATATGGTCTCTGATCACAATTATTGTGTTTCGAAAGCACATTAAGTATTTATCTCACTAGATTGCAATTCTTTCAATCACGAACTAAAGTTAAAACCAACTTTAATTTTATAATATATTAATTAATTGCCTAGTAGACCTAAATTTAAATATCGGAAACCAAACTTGAAACTAAAATCTTGTTCAATAGCCTTTGTTCCTTCTATATCCTTTAGAGGAAAAAATACTGTCAGAGCGAAAACTCTAATTAAATTCAAACAGGCAATACGTCAAAGAGCGAAAAAGCAAAGGATAGCCAAGAAAACAGCTTCGGCCATCAGCTCAGCTGTGTCCAGTGGAACAGCGGCAGTCGTCATAGAGAACGTGGCCCAGACACAACAGTTAGATGGAAGTCTACAGGAAGACAAGCCGACCAACACTGCTTCGGGCAGCAACGAAGATGAAGACGAAGATAAGTATGTTGAACTTTATTTTTTTGGCAAATAAATAATGCTTTTGTAGGACAAAAGAATGAGAGAGAGTTTTAAGGAAAAGTATACATAAATATAAGCAAAACATAGCTAAGTAGACATTTGTAGTCATAAGCTTAGCACTGAAGATCGCTGACGAAAAGAAATATGTAAAACTTCCTATAATAAATCAAACTCTAGATTGTTTAATTATTAACATTGTATTACATGTCAAAACAAAATAGTAACAGTGGGCCCTGAATAAAATTCGACCACGGATGTTATCTCTTTTTGTTTTTTTTTTTTTTTTGTAAAATCATCGATCTACGTTAAGCACCTAGACTCACAATCCCGCTAAAAGAGTGTCCTCTGCATAATACTGTTCAACAAGATACACGACACGATTACACAATTTTGGAAATGTAACTTTGTCGAAATAATCATAGTAGATGTCATCTTTATTACAGTTAGGACAACATTTTATTTGATTTAGGTTTGAACTGTGAATCTAGTTTTTATTGTTGATCGAAAAGTAAACTATGTAATTAACTATGCAGAATGATTGGTCATGATAATAAGAGAGAGAAACTTAGTGAGAGAAATGTCGCCACATCTAATTTTTTTCACACTTCGTGATAGTATCTCCTTTCCTCTGATTTATTTTGTATTTTCCCGAGCCAGAAATATGAGACTCTCAACTAATGCGAGCTTGTGTTACAGGAAACTGTTTTTCTCGCTCTTATGTCCTCTGTTTTTTCAAAATATTGCCATTCAGTGGCTTATTTACACATTATTTCGTTTATTGTGAAATAATAAATCAGTTTTAATCCAATAAGGGTCGAGAAATGAGGTCGCAATATGAGATAATATAATAAAGATAATAATTTGCGATCCATCCGAAGCATTGAGTAACAGTATAGATTTTGTGACAACGAGTCTATGTCCCAGTAAAAAGAAAGAAAATAGTAGTAAGGATTTTGTATATATAACTTTATATTTATTTATAGTACTTTTTCTATAATTTAATCTTAAAATTCCTTACTTATATAATTATGTATGTTTTTTACTCTTAAACGTAAAAACTACTGAACGTATTTAGATAAACCTATTCGATAATTCAACTATATACATCAGAATATGTTTATGTTCTTAATTTACATTATCATTGAATATTTGTATGCTNNAACATAGAGGTCTCATATTTAATAAATTTTGTAACAACCGTATTTAATGTTGCCTATGTTTAACTAATAAATATTGATTTGATTTGAATAACACATAGCTTACAATTTATAAAAATTTACTATATAATTTAAATCCATGTGGGCAAAGCCGGTGAAAATGTAGTACTCATATATTTTTATCTTTCAATACTGTTCAATACGCGCATCACGCAACAACTACTGAATAGATTTTGATGCGGCTTTCATAGTTGTATCGTAAGAAGGTATAATTTAAAATATAGCGTTGGTTTCATCTTAATACGCCGCTTAGAACCCGAGATATTGACAATAATAGTAACACGCGGATGACGTCGCGGACATATGCTAGTACCTAATATACCTAAAAAGATGCCTTTCAGTTTTTGCAGAACCGAAATGGGCGCTTACGCAGAAGAACTTGTGAACTCCAGATCAGCAAGATTCATGCTTGCTGCAGTGGTAGAAGAAACGGGCCTGTGAGTTCCATCACTCCTTTACTGTATCACCTAGCTGTCAAATCAAAATATTTTTTACTAGTTTTCACTCGCGACTACACACTTAGGTAGGATACGAATTTTGCAAAATCCTATCTAAGCGAGTACCATTTGAGACCCTAGCACGTTTAGTTTGAGATTTTGTTATGAGTGAGTCAGCCAGTCAGTGACTTTTCACTTTTATATAATAGATTCAAATTGACCTTTCGAATCGCCGAGAGTTTTGTTATTATAAATTTTGCTCAAATAAATTTTGTTTGACGTTGATAATTTACTTATGTAATTTTTTACTTCCGGCAATAAGGGGCGTAAGATTTATTAGCCAAATTTAGCAAGATTGTTGACTTACATATAAACACGAGGGTAAAAAATAGTTATAATTAGGTTGCAAGCCTAACACCACAAAATCCCAACGCTCAGAAATCATCTTTATACAAAACTAGCGAGCATGCCGTGGTATTTTCCACGCTCCTTCAGTTACCATGAGAATTAAAGAATAAAAATTATATAAAAATAAAGCCTATCTTTCTTCGGAAGGTCTTATCTATATTTGAGCCATATTCATCAAAATCTGTCCAGCAATCTTTAAGTGTAATCGTAACAAACAAGAACAAATATTTGTCTGTGAAATATTAGCGTAGTTTATGATTATGATTGAAAAATGGTCTTTTTCTGATTGTCATGGATCTATATATTTATTTATTATAAAATATAGTGTCGTTGAGTTAGTATCCCATAATACAAGCCCCGAACTTAGTTTGGGGCTAACTCAATTTGTGTGATTAGCCCCTATATAGATAATAGATTTTATTTATTTCACCAGAATCATGGCGAACCTAGCATCACCTATACCAATGATGGATCCCAACACGAATAACGACTCCGGGTACGCACCTTCAAATCTGGACGGAGACAAGGAGCACACTCCGCCAGCTTCTCCCACGCCGAAAGAGAAAAAAGAAGAGAAGACGGCAGACAAGTCTGAAGGGAAGAATGAGCTGCCGAAGAAACCTGAACTTAAGTGAGTAGATTGCCAATTAATTAATTCTACTACAATACAATGTGTTTTATTGTTTTATTATTATTTTGGTTATTTATGATTATTATATACCATATAGTAAAAAATAACCTAAAAGCAATCGATTTGGCTTCAATAGGTCCTACAAAGATAACCTTACTTGTTTTTCTTATTTCCCATGTACAGACGTAGCTCAGTTACAATTTTATTTTATATATAGATTAAACCCATCATATAAATTACTTTCTTCTGTAATAACTGTTTATTAAGCCCATAATTACTTTGATATTTATAGATGCGTAGTTTTATACGAAACCAACTGTAGTCGTCAAAGGTCAAAGCTGCCAATAACATCGGATTGGAAGGATTTACTTAGTCGGCCACGTGTATTTAAACTATAATATTTATATACAGCTACAGTGTCACGTCTTTATCTCTTGCGGGGTAGACAGAGCCTAGAGACGAAAGACTTAAAAACCAAGCTTAGTAAAACAGTGGGCTTATTGGTGGAATGGAGATTTAGAAATATTGACAGGTTGCTAGCCCATCGCCCGTGATAATTCCTGTTTCAAGCCTTTTCCCTTGATTGAATTTTACAATCTACGGGGGAAGAGTAGCAGCTGGTTTTCTTTTGCTCCTAGACCAGTATGGAATTATACCAGTGGATAGATAAAGAATAAAAAGGTAGAGAAATAATTACGACTAGCTTATGCCCGCGACGTCGTCCGCGCGTAACTACTATTGTCAATAACTCGGGTTCCAAGCAGCGTATCAAAATGAAACCTTTACCGAATTTTAAGCTAGATCTTCTACGATACAACCATGAAAACCTTATCAAATTTCGTCCAGCAATTTTTTTGTGTTATAATTTTCGTCCTTTTGTCAAACTTTTATAATGACTATGTTGCCAACTCATTGTACTAAAAATCCCTTGACAATGTGTAATTGTCCAGAATTGATTTTAATGAAGCAATCACAAAGTTTGATAGACTCCCGAACTCGTTTGTTTAAACTTTATTATGAATTAACTCGTAATTAAAACTTTATGGCCATCGTGAACCAATCGCCTCTGCGACGAATCGTTTTCTCTCTTGTGACAGGATAATAATGACTCTAAAAGACCTATTGGTTTTTGTAAGAACATTTCTGAACACTTCTTATAGTATGAGTAATAATGTTAACGTTTTAAAATTTGCGCTTAGTACATTTCATAGGTGTTATATCTCAGAAACCTTTGCATTGGTCCTTTTTATAGGTAATTTTGTGGCCTATTTTTGTCCTAAGTAATTTCATGGTATAACTTACCGTTTTCTTGAAAACCCCCATTTTTTACGTTTAACGAAATGATCACGCCTTTTTCCCATGGGGGAAGACAGAGACTACATTCTTCCACTTACTACTGTCCTACTTCCTTCGCTTCCTCCACATTTCTCAATATTTTCATACACGCTCGTCGGTTAAGGGTACTTCTTACCTGTCCTTTCTAAGAACGTGTAACCCATAATTTTGTGTAATATTTACATTTAATCTTTTAAAATGAAACAGTGTAGAATGTAATCTTATACAAAAAGGGAATTAAGATTATTCATAACAACCCTTGGAGCTATTCTTCACTGTGGAAAGTAGGCGCCCCAATTTCCCGGCTGACAAATGAAAACCTAACAACACCAAACACCAGGCCATATCGTTGTGTGTGACGTGTAAGTATGTATGACAGACAGATATTATTCAATTTCGACTTTATGTTGATAATAAATAAGGCTGGTTACATTTTGGTTACCTTAAAACCGACGACCTCTGTGGTGTAACGGTACGTACTTGACCGATACTCAGGAGGTCCCAGGTTCGATCCCCGGTCAGGTCATGATGGAAAATGATCTTTTTCTGATTGGCCTGGGTCTTGGATTTTTATCTAATTATATATGTATTTATTATAAAATATAGTATCGTTGAGTTAGTATTGCATAATACAAGTCTCGAAATTAGTTTGGGGCTAACTCAATTTGTGTGATTTGTCCCTATATATTTATTTATTTATTTTATTTATTTAAAAACTGTAGAGTTGCAAAGTGAAAGATCTTTGTTTTGTATCGAGTAATTATATTAAAGTAGCGATCCACCCCAGCTTCGCACGGAATTAAAAACTTACCTTGTAAATCACCCTCTCTATTAAAAAAAACCCGAATCGAATCGTATTTACATTTCTTTTTTCTAAAAATAACCCGAGAAAAGAACTTCGAAAGCGGGAATCGCTTTAAAAATATAAATGTACCTACGTAAAGGTTTATTTCCATTTTTTAGATTATAAACTGTTCGCATACTTATGTACATATATCTCTTGTACATTACTTATATGATTGATGTGATATGTAAAGATTTTCGGCATTCAATCTTCGAGTAATCTGTTACAGCAGTGAAATGCCGAGTATTTTCTCGTATTTACTCTGAATCTTATTTAAATATAAATTCTGAGCGATGGCTAAAAATTTTAGCCTTACATTAGCAATAAGTATTGTTCTAGATTTTAAAAGTTTAGAAGTAAAATAAAAGATAAGGATAAATAAGTATATTTAAATTTACAAAGTTTTCGCACCGTAAAATATCGCCTTCGAGTATCTATATATGTAGATCTAAGCTTTTACGAATTTCTATCGACTAAGTTATGTGCTCAGTTTTGTTGATGTTGATTCTGAGTCCTAAATCTATGTTTCTGTGAACTAATACAACCTTTAATAGTTAACAATTATATATTAATAACATAGCAAATTGTCCAATAAGTATAAAATTTTTAATGAATTACGCAAGAATATTAAATAGAAATTATATATTTTTTGAAATATATATTTAACTAGCCACCCGCCCTGGCTTCGCACGGGATTAAAAACCTCCTTTATGAATAAAAAAACGTTCCGTTTATGAAATACTTAATTACAATTATCTATGTCAGTGCAATACTTACTTAATTTGATAGAATTGTTTTTCTTTACCTCAAAGAGCTTATGGTAATATTGCTAAATAAATACTACAGGTATTGAAATAAAATGTTAGGTTATGATTTTTAGATATTAAATATTTGAATATAGGACAACGAAATTTAGATTTAAATTAATAGGAACTAAAGCCAGTTGAACAATTGGCTAATTCAATTCTGAGGAATCAATGAAGCATTTGTCCCAGGCAGGCATTGTTGAAGGCTCCATTGAAATCCTCTTCTAATCGTTGTCAATCCTATATCTTTCTTATGTTATAGGTATTTTTTCAGTCAATATCTTGTACAGACCTATTTATCAAATCCATTTATAACTAACTTATGCACGCGACGTCGTCCGCGCGTAACTATTTTTGTCAATCTTTAGTTTGTTAGTCTATCTCTCAGGTTCTAAGCAGCGTATCAAAATAAAACTAACGATGAACACCAACCAACCAAGATTAAAACTTTAAATATATTTTAGTTGGATTAGTTTAGTTTCTACGATACAACTGTGAAAACTGCATCAAAATCCATTTAGTAGTTATTGCGTAATGCGCTACAAATATACAGACAGACAGACAAAATATCGTTTCGACTTCTAGAGGTCCTAAAAAGACCCACCCATATGTTTTCCCCTTAATAATTCCCATATACAGACAGCTTGGTTACAGTTTTACTTTATGTATAGATAATAATAATAATTACATGGCAACATCATTAATTATAATAATAAATCCTTTCCAAGAACTAACAGTCTTAAAATAAATTCACCAGGAAGAAGTTGAGTCGCCTCAGCAGCAGCTCAATGATGTCCACACCACGGAGACGGTTCAGGAGCGCCGCTTCAGCTGCCAGATTTACCATCTTCAGGGCCAATCGAGCTGGCAAGCTTAGAGCAAAGTCCTTTGCTAAAAAGGAGAAGAAAGCCACGCAGACCTTGGCTATAGTTTTAGGTGATATATTATCTTTTAATCGATTAGGATAATGACGAAAAAGGCAAGAAAAAATATAGAAAATTTTTATCAGAAATTTAAGCTTTATTATTATTATGTATTCATGATTTTTTATGCACCCTTTACAGCGGAAATTCATGTCTTCAACTATGTCAGGATAGACAGTGCCAAAAGTGGTGAGATTTAAATGCCACGCTTAGTGTTATAAATAGAATGAAGATTCAGATAGTGAGAGGTTGCTAGCCCATCTATAGAAGAATACACCTATTAGAAGAATAAAATAGAGAACTTTTGATTGGCTTTTACAATCTGCTGAATCTGAAGAGAGTGTCAATTGAAATATACGTCCTTAATTAACCATCTTTTATTAATATCCAGGGATTTCCTTATTGTAAACTTTTTTTTAAGCTTAATGCATTTTTGACTAAGTTAATTGGTTGACATCTAATCATTCTATCCAAACCCTTAAATAATATTACTATTTAATAGTGCTAAGTTTGGTCTACGTGAATATTTTGAATGTGAATTAAATTAATGAGCTAAAAAAGTAACAAACTAACATTTAATCATGATTAATTCAGGTTGATAATTGATGATATCAAATCACTTTGATCAAAATAAACTTCCCTATTATCAGAACTTAAGTTCTGATTGTAACAAACTTAAGTTCTGATTGTAACAATAACGCATTCAAGATTTAAATCTTGAATGCGTTATTGTTACAATACAATTTAATTAATAATCTGATTAACATTTTTCAGGTGTGTTCTTGTTCTGCTGGGCGCCATTTTTCACGTGCTCCGTCCTAGATGCCCTTTGCGTCATGTTCGGTCTGCCCTACTCTCCAGGCGTCACTGTCTTCATTCTCACAACCTGGCTGGGCTACATCAACTCCTTCCTCAACCCAGTGATCTATACCATTTTCAACCCTGAATTCAGGAAGGCATTCAGAAAAATCCTGCATTGTGGTACCTAGCCCACGGACTTCTACATTGTTTACAACTAAACCGTCTCGTCCGGCTACAGGAATATGTAAATATAGGCTTTCTTTAAATGGTCTACTTTAATGTGTAGGAGTTATATGTAAAACTGACCCTTCCCGAGAATAGGTCGTGACTGCCTCTTTCTCTAGTGTAATTAAACGTTTATTAATTTCATCTCTTATTTCACAATCAACGTAGAAACTTATTTTTCATTCGTTATTTGTCCTTCTTAATCAAACGATAACTTTCAATATCCTAGATTAATTATTTTTTATTATTTTTAAATGATTAAAGATCGACTTTACGCTCCTAAACGTCAACAACATACAGTATAGGAAATAATTTATTTTCAGACGATTTTTGTGATATGTATCTTTTATTATATTACTCTTTTATATGAATAATTATATATATAAATTATGTATAATTTTTCAATCTTTTTATAAAAAAATAAACTGCCAAGTCCTATATCTATACATACTAAAAATTTGTGTATGTATTTTCTTATGAACATTCTATACATATATTAACATACATACATAATTATATCAGTGATATTAATGCGTCAATGTACGAGTAAAACCTTTTCTGTTAACTTTTAGACGAAGAATACGTATAATATAAAGTAGGAGAAAAAATTACTTATATATAATATTGTAAAATCTATCGTAGATCTTCGAAATATATAAGTACTTATAGGTATACTACTATAAGGTAAATTGTAAATAAAATCATATTTGAAGGAACTCAGGTAGCCTTAGTTGATACTTCAAGTCTGTGAGTAGGCACTACCATTTATGTGATAGGTATTTTATAGAAAAAAATCATTCGCTTCACTACCTCCAAGACTGAGAACATTGTCTATTTAATTGTGATGTTGTTGGCTGAAGTTTAATATCTAAGTTTTGATTATTTTACAATTATAAGTACATGTTTTGTAGATTATTTCATGGATATTACCTGTTGTATACGCTTCTACTTACCATCCTCTTTCAAGTAAAACTTTATTTTAGTTTGAATACCTAGTCAGAAAACCAAAGAATTTATAATCTAGACACGCGGCAACGTGTCAAGCCAAGTTTACAAATATATTCAAAAGAGTTTTTTTATTGAGAATAAAAGTATATTATTTAGATCAAAATGGAAAAAAGAGTGCCATATTATCTTACCCAGTTTAAAAGTTCCTCCAATAAACTTAATTTTCATTTCAATGAATATAATTACAAATAAATTCAACCAAAGTTATCGAATTATATCCGTCAAATATGCTGAAACAACGCCATTATCTTCTTCCAATTACCTATGCGAGTGTAAGAAACAGTTTTATTTTTTAACTTTAAAAAAATACTGGTGATTTGATATTCATAATCTTAGCACACCCCATATGCCCCTTAAAAGTCTATTCCCACTCATAAGGACAGTGCCCGGGACGTAGCTGGAACGTATTTCGTGCGATATACTTAAGAGAAATATCATTAAGGGAGTATTTGTCCAGTTTTTACATGCTACTCTGCCCTGCTTGACGCCTATTTCCCCCATGGTTGTGATGTGATATATTTTCTACTTTTAAGATGCCATCATACTGTGTACAGCAATAATATTACACTACTTTATTTAATGTAGAATTTGAACTTAATGGGAACTCTTTGGCACAGTGGTAAAGTTGACTCTGAATCAAACTTCGATCCCCATTTAGGTTACGATGTTTGAAATGATTGTTTTTGATTAACCTGGGTCTTGATATTTTTCTATTATAGTACATGACATATCGTTGAGTTAGTATCCCATAATAAAAGTGTCGAACTTAGATAATGGTAAACTCAATTTGTGCGATTTGTCCCTATATAATTATTTATTTCTAATGTTATTATCAAATGAAATAAAATCACATTTACAATTCCACTACCTATATTTACCAATTCTTTAAATATTTTACACAAACATAGTTACATACTTATTATATCTAATCATTTCTTTTATGAATCTATTAATTGTAACAAATAAAAACGAAGTTATTTTAGTCCAAGCAATAAGCATTTTGCCAAATATAATACAATTATAAGCATAGTTGAATGTATAAAAATGTATAAATGTTAGATTACATTATTGTATATTTAATTGATGTTACATTAATAAAAATTAAATTTACTCTAAATTTGTTTTATTTACATTACCATGCGAAAATTTACAGATCAAATTACGAATTGAATTATCTATAGGTATAAATGATAATAAAAGCAAATTTTTTATCTTAATAACCTATACATATAATAAAATTGTAAAATAAAACATAAACAGGGGCTATTTACAGGGCCTATAGAAGCCAAAACGATTATTTTTAGAATTTTGTCTGTCTGTCTGTATGTTTGTACGCGCATCACATAAAAACTACCGAACGGATCTGGATGTGGCACAGTGATAGACTATGGCCTAGAATAAAAGATAGGCTACTTTTAATCCCGGAAAAATAAACAGTTTCCGAGGGATTGCAAATATCGTAAATCTACGCGCATGAAGTCGCGGGCAGTCGGGATTTCAAGCAGGAACAAACGCAAAAGATTTCGGACACCCTTGACGTCCAATGGATAAAGAAACCTCTTACCTAGACTAAAAACCGGCCAAATGCGAGTCGGACTCATAAATTTTGGTCATATTAAAACGATACATGTCAATTAAGTCGGAAAAAAATCTGCCTTCTGAGAGCTATTTTGGAGAGCTATCATTGGAGTTACACAAAGATAATAACTACTGTAGGATTGTTTGTCTTAAATAATAAATAAGTAATCAATAGGTACTTAGATGAATTATCATTACTTTAAAACAGAAACAATCCACTGAAGCTTTACTTAAAGGTAATAATATCCTTAAGATAATATTAAGTACATTTCCGTGAATGAATAGGTAATCCCTTTTGATTAATGTATGAGTTTCGGAACTTCCTAAAGGGTGTAAACCGAAGATTGACTAACTTTACCATTTGTCAAGGTATAGTGCCTACCTTCCAACCGGCATTATAAACTTAATTATTCAGAATACAATTACTTCTATGAGGCCTTAACAATTTAAAGCTAAAGTCATACATAAATTTAAAAAATCCTCCCTCGTACGAGTCGGATCTACGCACGCAGGGTTCCTTATCATTATCTATAAAAAAAATGATAAAAATTCAAGTTTGTTAGGTATGGAATAAAGTAAGTCTGTCAATTCTTTCTTTCCTAATGATGTTCGTAATAGAAATATTTTTCAACTTATAGTATAAAAGATGTGGGTTCCAAGCACTTGTTTAGATAAAAGTTACTTGGTAATTGATTAATGTATGGTAGGTACTCTAATTAACCTTACAACTTCTGTCTACCAAGAACATTATTCATTGCGAGGGTCATTACTAATGATACCATTAGCTCCATCTATGTATCAATAGGGTGCACTACGTCATGATTTACAGAGCATAATAAAATCCCGTTCTGTCTGAACCATGCTTGAAACACTTCACACTAACTTGTTTATTTACTACACTACTAATAATAATACTCAATAAAACTAAAACTTAGCACTAAGTAAAAAAAAATATGTATGTATATTAAAATAATCTCAAAAATATCGAGTTTATAATAATAAGAAAATAATAAAAGAAACAATTAGTAGGTACATAATATTATACAAGATGGCGCTACTTACTAGTAAACAAGAAAATGTGTCACGCCCCAATATAGGTAATTGATAATCTATTGCATTTTATTGTGAAATAAAAACTCTTGCCCGTCTATTCTGTAGTGGTTTTCAATTCATCACTTATTGAGAATAGTTTTAATTGTGATTTTTCATCTGCAATAATGTAACAAGAAAATTGTGCTTGTGTTAGTGTTATGTTCGAAGTTCTCAAATAACAAGAGTCATGTTATCTGTCTCGTTCAGACATCAAGGAATCCGTCTGATGTGAAACAGAGAAACACGATATCAACATTGCGTTTGAATTACAGCAGTCTTTCGTATCAGCTGACAAGCAAAGCAAAAACAGTCGGTGCGCGACCATCTTGTCAAAACTGGAGTCGGTGACAACAAATAAATATTGTAAAATGTCTTAAATCGCGCGTAATTAAACAAAGTAACCTTTGTTTTTGATAAAGGGTAGTGTATTCTTTGTGTTGGTGTTATTCTCAAAGCGGTTACTATACATTTTGCTCAATAATTTCGGGTTTATATTGCGTCAAATGACGTCATGTATGTGATTATTATACACGTATCGCGGCTGACGAGTTCGTAAGTATTTTCCTTTTTATCTGTTTTAATTTTAATTAGTGTCGCTTCATTTTGAGAACATTTCCATTGTTAGCCCGTGTTACTTTCATTCATAAATCTGTGAGAATTAGACGCGGGGGCCTCTTGGTTTTCCATACGTGACGACTGTGCTATAGAAGTTTACAGTGCCCTTGAAAATTATGCAGCAAAACTCGCGTTGTTGTGGCGATGGCTGAGCTGTTGCACACAACAATTTTTGTTTTCTGTGCCATTCATGATGAAGGCCCCAAAAGGTCGTCATTGCTGTCGTTCATTCCGCCTGGCAACGAATCGTCCGCGCGCACTTGACTAAAAATGGAACGCTCTCGACACGTAGAAAGTACATTATTGTGATATGTATGAAACATTGAAAGTGTATAACATGTAATATTTATGTAGGTAGATGGTATCTGGAAATGGCCGTGCTATCGCGTTTGTGTCGATATCGGTTGGCAACTAGCAGGTTTTTTTTTACAGTAAAGTGCCTCCGCTAACTTTCAATTCCGTAGCAGAATTCTGATTCGGTCGCTCTCGAAATAATTAACGAAATTTCCGTAATAATAACTCGGTCTATACGCAAACTACCTCCATTCTTTCCATATTTATTACACCTACCTATCAAATTATGTATCTGTAAAGTTTGTTTTTAAAATTTATAAGTAAGTAGGTACACCTACCTGTATTCTATTACGATGCTGTAGCTACTTATCTAGACATGGACCTAATTAGGTCATCGACAACTTACGCAAGCTCGGTAGGTACCTACCTATACCTAGTTTAATAGCTTTATTAATTTTTAGCTCCAATTATGTACCAAAATACTTATACTATAGATAGGTATGTAACTTACCTATTCCTAAAGTCCTGACCTTGTCAATATTATATTTACGTATCTTTTGCTTCCGACTAGGTATATAATGTAGGTACTTATTTATATTATTTAAATTATAGCATTTTCATGCATTTTTGCTCAACCTAAGTAGAGCTAGGTACTTACCTATCATGTGAATTACAAAGTTGGTCAAGTTTATCTATGCATTGGCATTGCAAAAGACTATGATCTATACTTAGTATTCATTGAGGAAGAGCGTAATGAGCGTGGACTCGTGAACGTGAACTAAAGAAATCATCTATATATAAGAACCATAGAGTTCAATTGGAGATCCTTAGTCTATGTAGGTATGTGTCCCCTCGGGAATGGCATGACAATATGAATGCATTTGCTTTGTAATCTAGAAGCATAACATTAGTTATATGTAGCATAGATAACAGTAGATGTAGGTAGTTAGATGGAAACCAAGATACTATCGTACCTACATCTGGTCACACTGACCAGCCAGGTTTGAAAAGAAATCAGTATGGTCAAGTCTTATTACGATAAGTGAGTGAGATAGGAGATTTTGATTTTATAAGTCCAATGAGACATCGGATTGTGAATATAAATAGAATAATCGGAAAATATTAATATCTCATTCCATTAGAAGCAAAGGAAAATTGATAATTTATTTCTACTTAAAAAACATTGTAGTAAGTAGCTCTTTCCAGAGAATATTTCCATAACGAAAATAAACAAAAATAAAAACGCGAGAAAGGTAACAAAATTAACTAAAATTGATTATTAAAGCCTCGGTCACACTAACAATCTTAAGTAGGTATATGTTTATTTTTATAACAAATTCGCTTCCGCGCGTTGCTTTTATTATTGTTCTGTGAATCATATTGCTAAACCGCACTTAAAATTCGACCTCATGCAAATCGATTTACTCGACAGCACATTAACTAAGTTGTGCGACCTCCTACCGATGTCTCAAACTTCGAAAATTCTAAGTAGGTACATAAGTACCTATTTCTAGAACACCTCACAAATGATCTGATTGTTTATTAGATCTAAAAAAGTATTTTATAAAGACACGTTATAGGTAGTTAAAAATCTATTTATCGTATCCGATCGGTAGGTACCTATGCGATAAACTAACCAAAAATTACAAAAACATTTGTAGTGGTATGGAGCCTGCTGCTTGTTTTTTTAGCTTGCAGCATGAATGGGCTGGCTCGTCCGGGGAAGTACCACACTCCCACAGAAGACCGACGCCTGAATGGTGGCTATCAGCCTCGTGGGAGAGCCGGAGGCCTGGCTTCGGGGGTTTT
This sequence comes from Cactoblastis cactorum, assembly GCA_020352625.1. NCBI lineage: Eukaryota > Metazoa > Arthropoda > Insecta > Lepidoptera > Pyralidae > Cactoblastis > Cactoblastis cactorum. Next base: position 17,505 of record JADGIL010035800.1, read on the forward strand.
TATAGGCCGGCAACGCTTCTGTAACCCCGCGGGTGTTGCAGTTGTCTATGGGCCCGCCTACTCGTTTGCCTCCCTCTTTAAAAAACCCTTTAAGCACTTCTTAGAAATATCAAAAAGATTTATGTACAATGTACATTTACCAACTTGCCCTTTATGATTTGATGATGCATTGCTTTGACTTAAATAAAGCCGGGAAAACCAACCAACATTGAGTAAGATCGCACTGAAGTAATGGGTAATTAAATATGATTCAAAAGAAAAGAATATAACTACAAGTGATGATGACAAAGTAAATATTTTAGACTCTATACACTATACACAATATGATTGTTCTGAAATGCTTCTTTGTTGATCCAAGCTTTTGCCAAGGAATAAAACACGAAAGCCATAATATATAAATATAGATAAAAAAATGGGCAAATGCAGTATCGTAATATCGATTTGTTACAACATTCGTTCAGACATTGAAAATATTAAGATCATTTAACAAATATTCAGCTAGTTTACACTAGCTACCGCCCCGCGATTTTACTCGCTCTGTTACCGTTCCCGTAAGAATTATGAGATAAAAAGTAGCCTATAGACTTCCTTGACAAATGAACTATCTAAAAGTGAGATAATTTTTCAAATCGGACCAGTAGATTGATTTTTTTTCTTTCAACCAAACCAACAAGATTTCCCGCAGAATTAGAAAAGAAAATATTTTAATATAGATAAAGTTTGATGAATATCACTACATGGTATAAAACAAAGTCGCTTCCAGCTGTTTGTCCCGATGTACATATGTATGCTTAGACCTTTAAACTACGTAACGGATTTCGATGGAGTTTTTTTTTAATAGGTAGAATGACTCAAGAGGAAGGTTTATTATGCATAATTAGCGACCTGGCCCGCCCTTCGCTCGGGTGATAGAACTTATACATTACTGTACACTATGAATCCTATAAATACTATAAACTATGTATATTATAGATCTGAAAGTAAACGCCACTATAATTTATACATAATATAATACACTATATGTAATTATGTTTAACTTTGTTTTTTAATTAACGCCCAACGAAGTGGGCACGGTCAGCTAATGGGCCACTAAAGCAAACCCACATCATAATCCACTACTGGGTGCATTACGTTACGCGCCACCTCCCACAATCCTGTGCCAATATGGCAATTCCTTTCCCTCTTAAACACATCGGGTGTTGTCCTTTAATATCTAACTAGCGAGCCGCCCGGCTTTGCATGGGTTTAGGAGCCTTCTAGTGAATCGTGCTATCTATTTAAAACAACCGCATGAAAATCCGTTGCGTAGTTTTAAATATCTAAACATATTAAGGGACAAACAGCGGAAAGAGACTTTGTTTTATTACTGTGTACTGATCAAACATAGTTTAATTACAAAATGATTCAATTACATTTGGAGTCTTAATGTGTCAAATATCATTAGCTAATTAACATTAGTGATTATTACTTGAAGTAGGTAATAGATAAGTAGGCATTTAGTACCATTCGATACATTGACGTCACTTATACGAAACAGTCTGCTCCGTAGTTCAATTTTGTTTTAATTAAACGCGTCACGCGATATTTTAAACGTATCGGTTATAGAAATCGTGATTTTAAAACGGTAACATAACTGGACCACCGGATTGTGTAAAATGAATATTGTTGAAGAGCAAAAAGTTTTATATTAAGGTATGTATTCTAATTTATAAAATATACATTAGAAAAATTACATTTTTAACTATAAACTCCAGTGTTATTAAATGTTAGAGGTGAAAATTGACATAAGTTGGCTAAGAAAGAATCCATACTAATATTATATGGGAAAGGTTTGTTTGTTTATCTTTTCACGTCAAAACGGAGCAACGGATTAGTCTGATTTTGTTGTGTTGAGACTTTTGAAGGGCTGGAGAATGACATAGAATACTATTTGTCTCTTTCTATTCTCCCACACACCTAGTACACTATAAGTAGAAGGAATATCTAAAGTCACACAAATTTTAGCCCCAAACTAAGTTCGATATATATTATTATATATTATGGTATACAAACCCAACGACACTATATTTCATAACAAATACATATATTTCATAACAAAATAAACATCCAAGATGGATTTAAATCATAAAAAGATCATTTTTCATCCGGAGATTGAACTCGGGACCTCTTGGCACAATGGCAGGAACTTTGCATAGGGCCATAGGGCCTACAAGGTCGTCGAATATATAATCATTGTTTTTTATTTTTAATAACTACTACGCAGAGACAAATCAACCTTCCATGTCACCACGATATCAACCTACGTTCACACCATAGCTCACATTAGATCATAAACATATAGTATTTAAAAACAGTCTTATGCCAAGAGTAATTGGTAAATCAGTTCTAGTAAACTATTTTTTCTAGACAGTCCAAAAAATACACCGTGTTTTCTATTTTTCTATGTTCAAAAGAGATAGAAATAGGTTTGAAATTGCATCATACAGTCATCATACAATCACAGAATATATTCAGGGGAATCCCGCATTAAAGACAAACTGGGAATCTAAAACTTCTTTATGTAAATGATTTTGTATTATTAAAAGTATTGCCCTTCAGAATCATTTAGAAATTATGAATGATGTACTTATTAGTGGAATGGAGATTCAGATATAATGACAGATTGCTAGCCCATCGCCTATATTTAACCTATAGCTAACCGTGACTTCGATGCTCAGGACTCTGTGTACCCCGTAAGGGATAAAGATATTATTTATGTAAATTATGAACTGCTTAACCATATGTATAAACAAAAGCATAATGACGAAAGCGAAATCCAAATGGTGTAAACAATACAGACATAGATTATGTTAGCAGTCGAGCCACCTACATCAATAATCGAGGGTGAACGCACGTTCGGATAACACTATATCGTTCGACCTTGTTCTTTAAATAATAGAGTTCCGAGTTACAACGATTTCTTAGTTCTATTAGTTATTCGATTAGACAAAATGTATATCGATCGTGTTAAAATTGGCACCGGCTCGCGTCCTGCAGCATATGATCGTTAGGTGTTAGTAGATACATGATTAATTAGGAATTTATGCATGAGTCATGTTTAATAATATGTTTGAGGATTGATCTGAAATGTCTCGAATAGAACTTAAAATTAACTATAACCTGTATTATAGGTTCTAAAAGATAAAGAATGTCATTAAGAAGAACAAACAATCAATCAGATCGTCAAGACAGGATTTTATTTATATTAAATCCCCCTTTCTTCACTCTTCTTCAATTTACTTCCTTGTCGAAATCCTTCAAGTATTAATAGACAATCTTGTCTTCGACTTCTCAGCATTTGCAGAAATATTACGTTTTGAAACTGTTTTGTATTGTGGTTTTCCATAAATAAAGTGGTGTAACTGTACCAAATATGTTGCCAAGTTCACATATCTTATTTGTAAACTTTGTTAGATTGTCAGTAATATTACATTCTAATATCGATCAATCTATATTTTTGAACACAAATATGAATGTAACATATTATTCATTACAAATCTATTCATCTCATTTACTTGTTGTTTTAACTGTGATATGCATAATTGCATTAATCGTAGCTTGTGTTATTTTTCGTTGGTATAGTATGTCTCGGTTTCAAAACTTATACACTATGTATTTTTTATAATCTTTGATATGAAAAGAGGCGCAATTTCCTGATTACTGTCTGATATGGCATCAGAATAACAAAATATTTCATTGTTATCATTATTGTCTGCCTTTCTCTTTATACATTCTTTCTTGTTTTTAAGTTGCCAGTAAAACCATTCGATCCAATACACTAAACGTCTAACCAATCTTTAATTTTAACTCTTCCGTTACTGAGTGACTGACTGACAGACAATGCACAGCCGAAACTACTGAACGCATAAGCTGAAATTTCGCATATATGTTCCTTAGAGAGAGCACTAAGAGAGGATTTTTGGAAATTTCACGCCGAAAGGGGTAAAAGGGGTGAAAATGTTAATCTACGTAGGCAAAGCCGCGGACAAAAGCTATTAACAGATATAGTTGACTACTGACTAAAAAATAGGTTATCAGTTTCTCCTTTATGTATGTATGTATGTTGTTGGAAATGGTTAATTAAATATTTGAGTATGATTTATCTATGTACAATTGTACAGATGAGTGTATATTTTTCTACGAATTTATCGAAACTTTAAGTCATATCGAAATGATTTTTTATTTAAAATAATTTAGGGAACAGTCCTAAGCTGTTTTTGGTTCAATCGTTTTTGAGATATGGGTTCAGGGATATGCATTTCAGAAGTCCATATATCATACATAATAAAGATCCTAGGTTAATTAAATCACTGGCAGGGTACTAAAAGTCTGTTCAGAATGACACACATTCTGAACAGACTTTTAGTCACATGTCGAACTTATAACACCCCTCTTCTTTGGGGGTAAAAAATCCCGATCGATCACAACCATCATTTGAAAACATGGTTTAGAATTAGGATTTTACCTAATGGTTTAATTTTCAAATGCAATAGGAAAACGTCTGATCGTCAACGTTTCTAGTCGAGTACCTTCTAATAGCCGGATGTATTTTCTATCAACAATGGGGTTTAACTTTGTTTACGCTTTCGCCATGTGGCAACTTATTGACCCTATCTATGATATCGGAAACTTTACGAAACGTAACTAATCAACATTGTGTGGAATTTCCGCTATAAACGTACCTTTAAAAAAAAATAAAGTTATTAATAGTGTTCACTTTTATTGATTTCTGATCGTAAAATATTATAAATTTATCCTCGTTTTGTGTCTTATGGCAGTCTCAATCTCTGCAATCGCTCTGAAAATGTAGAATGTATATATACAGTGTCTGGAAATAATCAAGAAAAATATATATATGTATATCTTTATAGGGCATAAAGAACCGAAAAAGATTGTTTCTAAGTTTTGTGTATGAGTAAATTTAATATCCTTTTAAAATTATGCAACGTAACTAAAGAACATTACACAGAGTATGCTTAAAATGAGACTGTTAGCTGAAATGTGCTAATAAATATTCATCGAAGTTTTACTTATAGCTATCGCATACAGCGCAACGCAACGATGTATCGATATGATTGGAGAAATTGTTCGTTATTACTCTTATTATTTCTTACTCCGAAGTATCATCTGTATTTGGTTATCCATTTGAACTTTGACTTTACTTAAAACCTCGCCTTTCTTTTTGATTCATTATTAAATACTTAATTACAATATAAAAACTGTTACTCTTTTCTCTAAATGTTGTTTTGTTTGCTGTTGAGAAAGTAACATTAATTTTCTTCCTTGTGTGTGTCCTAACGTCTGTATGAAGCTATGTCCCGAGGAACTAATTAACATGATTTCAACGGCCACATTCTGCCATAGTGTATGTCTAGCCAGTAGATTCATCCTTGCATTTTAGATTCCAAAGTGTTGTGTACTACTATACTATATAATCCATTTTAATATTATAAATTTGAAAGTGTGTTTGTTTGTCCATCTTTCAGTCAAAACGGAGCAACGAATTAATGCGATTTTTATGCGGAGATAGTTGAAGAGTTAGAGAGTGACATAAGCTACCTTTTGACTCTCTGTTCCCCATGCTCCTCGAATTTGACACGAGGGAAGCCGCGGACAAAAGCTAGTACAAGACAATTTGAAAATTAAACTTTAGGTATATTTCGAACTTATTTATCATCAATACAATTGAATAAAGGATAGCTATATTGTTCAGGCCAGCAGTGCCACAACGCATCCAGACGTCTGCATTACAAATGCAAGATTTATATTGCGTCCGTGCCTTGCTTCCCGTTCCAAGTACGGGAATGAGCAATAAGGAACGTCTCCGGTGTAGTAGTAATTAGGGTTGGCTGAAAACTTGAATTTGCTAGAGGTTTCAGAATTAAAGTTATAGATATAATATCACATCTCTACGTCATATCATCTCTAGCCAAGAATCGTGAGACTCATAATCCTAACTATTATTATTTATGGATTAATGAAAACTATAGTGTTTAAAAGCGTAATTTCCAACAAAACTACCTACATATGTATATTTAGTAAGTATATTTATAGTAGCAAATGTAATCGCATATAACATGAGGATTGATCTACCGAGGATATAAGGCTGTTATTCTTAACAGTAATAGTGATTAATTACACATTTGATGTACAAATTATAATTGAGAATTAATAAACTGAGCAATTAAATATAACTGAACTGACCTACAAATTTTCTATATGAGGAAAAAAAACAACACTTTTTTAATTAATGGTTGTTCAAATGGTATTTTTGTTGCTTTGCTTAGTATGTTGTTCAATTAAATACAAGCCATATAATTGACCGATTTTTTTGAACAGCAGGAATACTCCGAAAATACAAACGGGAGAAAATCAACTTACAAAATTGAACCAAAAATAGTTATTCTTTGATTAAAATTCTGTATAGAAAGTCTTATAATTTTGTGTTGGCAACCCTAAGCGCATTGCAGTGGGCTTGCCGACATCCCGGCTGACACGCGAGCTTTGTCTTGCCAGTTTGCTGCACAAACATCGTAATAAGTGAAAAGACAGGTTTAAGGTCATATCCATCACATAAGAAATACGTTAACTTAACGCACGTTAACTTTATTTCATGCTGGTTTACCCGATAGACGTTGTTGTGTCTTAACATCTTAACAACAAATGTTGACAACTGACTAAAGTGTAAAATTTATATTTTCGTATAATTTTCCTTAATATTCTAAGTTCCGTTAACAGCATTATTCTTCTATAAGGACCTTCTGACGTATTTAAATATGCAAAAACATAAAAGGGGTTAGTGAAATTGTTTTATCCGTTCACCCGTGATGTGATGACCGAAGGTTAATTTTTATGTATACAAGATATATCACTCGATTCTGTGAATCGAATGATATGATAGTATCATTATGAGGATTTTATTTTTACTTTCAAAATTTAATGAAATTAACTTCAGCCATATATTGGCTTTGACACATTTATTAAGTCCATAATAGAATTTGGTTACATTTATATGTTCGCTTTATTTTTAAAATTCAAGCAGAATTCTGAAAAATACACTTTCGTATAAATAAATGTTATGTTTGGCACATCTTGAGTATTTACTATTGCTGTTGCTAAATTAAGATCTTGAACGTAAACAACATGACGCGTGTCAACACATTAGAGTCTATAGAAAAAAAATGTTTTTCAATTGCCTTTCGTTTTCATTCTTTAAGACAATACTTGCTATTACCCGTCACTTTGATCGACAACCTCTTCGGCATAGTGGGGAAGTCCTTGCCTCACTCTAGGTCACGGGTTCAATCCCCGGTGGGCATGATGGAAGATGACATTTTTCCGATTGACCTAAGTCTTGGATGTCTGCATGATCTATGTTATTGTTATAAAAATATGCTATCCCATAACTAAAGTCTCGAACTTACATTGGGGTTAACTCGGATTAATCTATTTCATTTGTACCAATGTATTTATTTGCTAGCTAAAAAGTTAGCTTTTCATGCAATACCTTTTTTTTTATGAGATAAAAAGACTTCATTCCATTTCAGTCCATAAATTTCTTATTTGAGTCTTATTTGGTATATACATATGTACATGGTATTTACCTTTTGCTATGTATATTTTTAAAATACTTAAATTAGTGTCAGATAAATACAAGGTGACTTATCGTAACGATATACCATCGACCGATACATTGATCGAAGTTAAATTTAGCAACAAAAACAATGAAAAACCTGATGATAATTTACAATACTCCGACCGATTTTTCGCTGAGGATAACTTGTTGAATGCGTTTTCACTCCACGAACTGATAAAACTACAATATTCTTTCTACGTCAATTAAAACTTTTATAGTTTGCTAACGTCTATTTTAAATCGAGACTTTGTAACTTGCGAATATATCCAACAATCTGTCTAGAAATTCGACATCGAAATTTGAAAAAGTTTCGGTACATAAGTTAAGGCACTTAATCCTCATCAATTCTTTAGCAGCTATAAAACTATTAACTCAAAAATATTTGCTATCGGTAACAAAGTTTTCCACTAAAAGGTCAAGCTTTGGTTAAGATATTATATGTATATACGATCTCGTCTTTTTCCCATAGAAGTAGACAGATGCTTCTTTCTTGGGCAAGAAAAAAAATTACTAATACCAAGGAAAGGAGGAACAAGGAAGATATTGGCAATTTTGAAGAAACTATTACTTTGACTACTACACTTTAATAAGCTTTATTCTCCTTTTAATTTACAATAATTTTTAGCTAAATGACTGAGATAAAAATGATGCTGGAGATATCCAAAGAAAATACGTAGATCATAAGAACGTAGAAATCAAACAGAAAAGTCTTACTCACGAGTCTGACCTCTGCTATAGAGGAAAACTACTATGACTTAATATTAAATCGAATTAGACCTTCAAAGGCACTTTTTCACGTCAATATTTAATAAACATCTATATCTTAAGCTACAAACTCATTTCGGAACGACCGCTGCCGATGATCTGATGATGAATGACAAATACCGAAAGAAACTTAAGCAGTATTGTTCCCTATAAAACTAAAACTATACTAATTTTTATACTTTTATAGAAATGCAGTTATTCTGGTATTTCCTTCCGCGGTTAGTTGCCTTTATCACACAGGAAACTTGTTAGCTCGCGTTCGTATACTGATTACTAACTATTATTAAATGCACGCATTCCTTGCTGATTATTTTGTTTGTGATAATTTTGAATATTACCTCGTTTTGAAATAACGTTTATTCGCACTTATGACCGTTATACATAAATGTTAACGTTTGATTTTATAGTCCACCTTAAACTTCATCGTTGCTGCCAACAGGCGGGAGAGAAGTCAAACGCACTCATGTGAAGAATTTAAAAAAAATCTCTTTATTGAATTGACGACGATATTCTGTTTGATTTTGTTCGGAGCTGTGAATCTAGTTCTTTATTTGATCGACGTTTGGATTTATCTAACTTCGAATTTACATAATGCACCTTCAAAACCTTTCTCTTGCTTTATTGTTGAAAATCGCGTGCAAATCCTACTAATATCATAAATGCGAAAGTTTCTGAAGATATACATATGTATATATGTTTGGAATTCTTTTACCATAACAAACTTTTGGACGGATTTGGATTAAACTACAGTAATATATGTAGTTTATACATCAGATTATTCTATTATATTCAGTAGTCATGAATGACTGCTGAATACAATAGGAATGAGTAAATTTTATAACCCTAGAATTACAATTTATTACACTTTCGTGTTCAAACTGAAGCTAAAAGAAATAAAAACAATGTGAATATTTAATGGACGATAAACCCGTTTACTTATTGCAAAAAGAATGGATCGGCAATAAGTGTATAAAAAATGTGACCTTATTCAAGAGTCCTCGTGTATGTAATCACGGAGATGATTTAGCCTTGACCTTGGGAAATCGGCGAAGTCGCGATCGACTAGCAATATAGCGGCAATATGACCTTGATGTCGTCAAAAATGTTTTCATATAGGGGATCTAATGATTTTTAATATAATAATATTCACTAATTTATTACACGTACAGGCATCTGCATCTCATGTTACCTTGCACGGGCCTCTATGACAGCATAAAAGCAACTGTGGTGAATTTACAATAAATATCTATAATAGTTCATGTGTTATTGACTGTACATCAAACGCGGAATATTACATTCAATATCATGCGTTGCGTTTATTGACAATAAGAATGATAATTGCATGAGATTGGTTTTATAAAGTGCTAGTGACCGAGTCGCGATTTCACCTGCGCTACTCTCATTAGCATAAGAATTACGGGCTTAATTTAATTAGTCTTCTTATTCTAGAAAGTCTAGTCTATATTGTGCCAAATTTCATCAAAATTGGTTCAGTAGTTTTTGGGTTTACTTGTTACAAACAAAAATACAAATATTTTTACCCTTTATAAATTAATCGACACGACAAGAACCTCGGAACGTTATAAATTAAAGGACACGAAAACCTCGCTCTACTGAGCATTTTAAATATTGACAATATTTAATCCTCTATTTACTCAATTTCTTAAACAATGCAACATGTATTAACTTGCAAATAAGTTGAGATTTAAGACAGACATCGGCTTATGTTTTGTTTAAATTATTCGTACGTAAATGACCTCAAATTCAATAACGTTTCATACTTCCAACTGTATATTGTTTGCATAATTTCGTGTGTGACCTTATTTTAATATATAGGCTAGTTGTGCCCCGGTTACTTGGTAAGCTAAGGAAGTTATGGAAGTTGCAGGATAAGTACCAGATGTTTTTGATGATTAATGTAGCTATTTTAGTCACAAAAATTTATTTACCAAAAACGTAATGGTAATGATAGCGCGTTCAAGAAAACGGACTCGACCGCTTTATTGTTATATGTATAGATTTTTTACGAAAGCTGATGCCACACTTGACTGTCTTTAATTTTATTCTACAAGTCACACCTAAGCTATTAGACATCTAATTAAACAATCATTTTTTTAAGTTGATCTAAAATTGATTAGCTGCAAGGCACTGTTGCATGAATAAAAAAACAAAAACTGTCCAGTTATTTTATCTGTGAGGAAAAAAAACACAATCTTCGTTCAATCAAATTATGTTTTTTTTTTAACCTCTAGGTCATAAGGCATACGCAAATATTCGGAATCACTATCTATTCGAATTAAAATAGTTTCTAGTATTTACTCATTTTTGAATCTTAACATTGGGAAAAATAACCGTTTCGCAAAAAAATGGACAGGTATTTTATAAAGGAAAGAAAGAAAAGATTTCATACTAAAATCTACTTCTCAACGTAATAAAAACTTGACAGTGAAACAGCTATAAAACCGAAGTATAACCCATACTTGACGACAGTTAAGTGTGGGTTACACTTAACTGTCGTCAAGACAGTTACTGTTACATAACCGTTACCGTCAGAGCACACTGTGCAAATGTGAAACGAGCCTACGTGTAGTTATGGGTTGTATGCTGATTTCATGATTTTGATGAATAAAATAAAAAGTAAAGAACGATTTTTCTAAAGTTCCATTTTAGTACCCATTCCGATCAGGAAAGAGTAAAAATGATTAGTAAAATTTATTTAAAATGCTGAAGCGGTATATCTTTTTTTAATATTGATTCAGAAAATATTAAGTTTTAAAACTATAGAAACTTATACATAAAATTTTAAATGTTATTGTACCTAAAATCGTCTTCAAAAATTCATATTCTCTCTTTTGGGCTCTCTCGGAACCGGTTTGTTCTTAATGTTATTATATTACAAAATACGTACCTTAATATGAATCGCTATTTCTTTTGATCATCGCATCTCACATGGACGAATTTTATGTGGCTAAATATTTACATATTTTGTAGTGTTTTTATTTTCGGGAGAAAGTTCTTAAGATAAATATAAATTATTGGTAAAAACTTAACGAAAATATTAATTTTACTTCGGCTAGTTGTCATTTGATTGACATGTCATACATAATTAAGACAGGACGTCTGTTGAATCCGTCGTGTCAGATGGTACCCAAGAAGAAATCTTTTAGTATTTATATGCTTAATTTAGTATTACTGTCAATCAAAAGTACCTGTCACATTAATCACATACATTTTCAAATTATCTTTTTTTAATCGTCGTACCGTAATTTTATAAAGTACAGTCAGCTGCACATCTGCGCACGTTAGTTTCAATCTTACCTCTTTTACTGCAATATAAGAGCTCATCCGTGCATTTTTTACAAGTATATGAATGTACAAGTTAATTTAGCACGTGTACGAGGCCTTATACTGTCGAAAGCTTGAAGCTGCGCGTGCGCCGATCCTCATTTTCACTTTCACGGGCCGTTGCCCCCGGTCAGCCTCGGCTCACTGGGTCAAGGTCCACGCCTGGAATTCTATGGGAATTGGAACACGGCCTTTTGAGTGATCTTAAAACCGAAATTAAACTAATTCGATTATACCGGTTTAAAGTGTTCTAATTTCAAACGCTCTCGCTCTTATGTACCTTCGTGCGTGAAGTTAGTTGTTGTAATAAAATAATTATTCTCTGCTAGATGGCGGTGCTGTTTTATTCGTTTATGTAAAATACTTTTGCCCGCGGCTGCACTCGCGCGGAATTTGGTCTGTTTCATCGAAATCTGTCCAATAGTTTTTTCGTGAAAGAATAACATACATACATCCTCATAAACTTTCGCATTTGTAATATAGTAGGGTAGGATTCTATTGACAGATAAGTGTACATCTCGTTAACAGTTTATAGTTAGGATTTAAATAGAACTATTTATTTTTCCATCCTCGAAAATCATAAAAGTAACAGTATTTTTCGTAACTTACCAAACTTTGATGATATAAATGAACTTCACTGCTGAAAATGGCTGAATTTATGTGCGATTAACATCCTCTATAGAAGAGCCTTAAAATTTGTACAATAAGTATTTGTTCAAACTTTAGTTTTATAATAATAAATATGTGTACATATGCAGGAATTTCAACTCAACATGAATGTGAAACGGAACGCACGGAATTCGGAATACCTAATTTTAGAGTGGCATTTTATGGTATAAACGTGACATGATTTATAAATGTCTGTTTTTAAATGTGGATTTTGAAATAAACTGGTGCAAATTCTTGTTTGAAGCTCTAAATGATCCGATAGAGTTGCTAACTTAAGTTATACCTACCTTATTGTTTTATGGTGGTAGGCTTCGATTAACAATAAAAACTAAACTGACAGTTCCGACCAACATTTCGTCTTCACTTCAATAAAGATGACAACTACTATGATTATTTCGACAAAGTACTATTTTCAGAATCGTGTATTAGAAAATAAGTCTTAATGTGTGCAAGTTGAAACCATGGCAAACTAACGAAACTGAAGACTGCTCATTTATAAGCGACGAGCAGTGTTTTGCCGAGGACACTTTTTAGTGGGATTGTGTTGCGAGTCTAGTTGTTAATCGTACGTCGATGTCCTTAAATCGATTCATTTCATTTGAAATTCAAAATTCTAATTTTTATAGTCGAAATATATTTGTTTCGATCAATTTTTTTTGTACTTATCTTTTATTAATTTTAAATACTCAGGTTATATCGGAAAAAGTACATGAGAGTCGGAAAGACAAGTGATGTTATAAAACGGTTCGTTTTTAATCAAAACCCCGCTTTCACTAACTTATAACTGAGTGTTACGGATCATAAAGATACAAAACAGAAACAAACACGACACACCCATAACCTAAGACAAATATCAGTATAAAATGTAAATATTTACCTGAACTGGGAATTGAACTTATGACCTCCAGAGGGCGAACAGGACGGTGATTGGCCTGGGTATTGGATGGTAATCTATATATTTATTTATTGTACAATATAGTATCGTTGAGTTAGTATCCCATAACACAAATCTCGAACTCTTTTTGGTTGGGACTAGCTTAATTGGTGAGATTTATCCTAATTATTTATTTGTTTTATTTCTACATTTAACTATTGTCAAATTCGGCAGGTGTAAAAAAAGTAGTCACTATCCATCTCCAGCCACTATACTTTGACGTGAAAGATGAACAAACAAACACTCTTTCCCATTTATAATATTAATAGCACGTAAGTATAGGGATTTTCAAGGCAATAGTGAATAAGCATAACTTACTTGATTTGCTTGCTCGATTGATTAATGATCAATCCGTAGCACATTTTATTCGTTAACGTATTCGAAATGTCACTTGTCCCAGTAATGCAGATAAAAAATACAATAACAAATCTATTACGACTTAGAGCCGAGTTCACCAACTTTCTAAATGTAACACTTTAACAGCTGATTTAATATTTTTTCGTGTTCACACCATTGAAGTAGATAAGTGGAA